>JABWTJ010000054.1:1872722-2038580 GCA_016801875.1 Solanum sitiens | reverse complement strand
TGTCACGTTCCGACCAATAGAATTAGGGGATCGGAGTGTCACGTTCCGACACATAGAATTAGGGGATCGGAGTGTCACGTTCCGACACATAGTATTAAGGGATCGGGTGTCACGAACCGACACGTAGAATTAGGGGATCGGAGTGTCACGTTCCGACACATAGTAGTAGGGGATCGGAGTGTCACGTACCGACACAAGAGGAAGAAAGATAATGAATCTTGAGAGATGTTAAAAATATACTCAATGTAATGAACCTAATTTCCCAAATGAGTGTGGTATTGAGGCTTGAGTCCTCATGGATGAACTTGGTAGTACTTATTGATGATTATAGTACTTGTTGCTACATGTTGAGTATTGTAGTTGATTTATGATATGAACTGATATATACTGTTTTCTATTTTGAGTTGGCCGATGATACCTACTCAGTACTTGTGTTTTGTACTGACCCCCTACTTGTTGTTTCTTTCTTTGTTATTTGGGGAATGCAGCAAACGTACCGTCGTCTTCAACTCAGCAGCAATTCTAGCCAGTCTTCACTACACCGGATTTCAGGGTGAGCTAATGCTTCTAGCTTGGACTGGATCTTCTCTTCAATGTCTTGATGCCTTGAACTTCCGGCATGGACTAGCCTTTTATTTATTTTAGCTTCTTAGATACTTTTAGATTAGTAACTTGAGGATAGATGTTCTTGTGATGATGACTTCCAGATTTTGGGGATAATGAGTTTTAAGTCTTCCGCTTTGTATTTTGTTCAATATGTTGGGGTTTTAGATTGGTTGGTTCGCTCACATAGTAGGATAAGTGTGGGTGCCACTCGCGGCTCGATTTTGGGTCGTGACAATTTACTTGGTCAATGCATAATATGTTTTCACAGTTCGACATATTTAATATTCATATATATCAAGCATTATCTCTCATACTCAATACATTCAAAGTACTAACCACAAACCTTTTGCTATATTATTTTTATCCAGCTCGCGGATAGTATGATGTCTAGTCAGAAGTAGCAGAGTTCGTGAGTTCTCATCTATCAAGGCCAACCTTTATCTTAAATTTAGTATTATGCTTTTAGTTTAACATATTTAGAGTTAGCTAAGGGTTTTCCTTGCAGCTCATTATTGTAGTCTTTCATACAATCAATTTAGATTCAACTTATGTTTTGTAGATATTGGCCTATTCTGTTTTAATAGACATTTCCACTTTTAGCTTCCACATTAGTATTTTAGTTATCTTCAGCTGTTGTTATGTTAATATTATTGTCATGCCAAACCTATGGTTAGCTTTAGGTCATTTGTGACTGTAAGCAATGTATTATGACTAGGGTTTAGTCTTTGGTAATGACAAAATTGGTATCAAAGCATCACATTGAAGTGTCTTAGGGTGTCCGAAATCCGCGTTAAGTAGAGTCTTGTTCATGGTTATGAAGTGCACCACATCTATGAATATGAGGCTATGAAACGTTTTAGGAAATACTTCACTTTTTGCATACTCTTAGACGTGAGATAGATTGAAACTCTATACTATCGCCTTATAGACTATGATCTACACGTTTATGGCATCATGCCTCCTAGAAGAGACTACGCCGAAAAGAACATGAATGAAGAACAACAAGCACCTTCAGCTCGAGCAGACCCTTTGGTTGAACATGTATTTCATACTAAGTTGGCTGGTTTTGAAGTGATGTCACAATATATGACTGCTCAAGAGCACCAGAAGTTAAGGTCGAGTCAATTCAAATGCGAATACAATTGCAACTAGAGTCTCGGATATCACTAGGATGAACCCTCTAATATTTTATGGTACTAAGGTAGATAAGCATCCGCAAGAGTTTATTGAGGGAATCAAGAAGATTACTGAGATCATGGGTATCACTCTGGTTGAAAGTGCAGAGTTATCCTCTTATTACTTGAAGGTCGTGGCTCATATTTGGTATGAGCAATGGAAACAAGATAGGGTTGTTGATGAAGCTCCAGTGGACTGGAAAAATTTGAAGACTACTTTTTGGACATGTTCTTATTACTTAAGTTAAGGGTATCCAAATTCCATGAATTAATTAACTTAAAGTAGGGAAATATGACAGTTAAGGATTACTCTTTTAAGTTCATTAAACTTTCAATGTATGCTCCAACTATGGTGGATGATTTTAGCATGAGTAAGTTTGTCTCCGGTGTTTTGAGATAGTGATGAATGAGTGCAGACCAACAATTATGATTAAGGAGATGGACATATCCCGCTTGATGACTCATGCCCAATATATTTAGCAAGAGAAGGTTAAGTAGAGTGCTATGGAAAGCAAGAGGGAAAGGACATACAATGTGGGCTACTCTCAACAGAAATCAGGATGAAATAGTCTCTCTCAACTTTGTCAAAACTATTGAATCCCAACCCCATCCTCTGCTAGTTCTTTAGTACGTAAGTGCAGATCATAGAACAAGGACAAGGCACTAGTCTCTAAGTCACATGGAAGTCACGAGTGGTCACACTTCTCCGGTATTTCATTAATATGGGAAGAACCATCCGGGAGAGTGTATGGCCGGTAGTGGTGGCTGTTTTGGACGTGGTAATACAAGTACAAATTAAGAGATTTCCCGTCAACCTCAAATAAGGGAAGATGTGTTCGTCAACAGACCCAACCTAACTCCTGAACAACTTTATTAGGTTGCCTACTCAGTAGGGTAGCTCATCTAATGCTCCTCCTTGACTATTGTATGCCGCAACCATTTCATTTCCATTCTCCTTCGTATGGCCTCATAATCTCCATTGGACACCTCCGGTGCACGTAGAATCTCATTCACATTTTGCACCCCCACAAGGTTATCCTTTTATCGAAAGAAAAAGGTGGGGTTGGGGCATCCCGGGTAAAAAGGTGTAGGACTCCTTCACCCAGCCTGAGCGTGCGGCGGGGGAGCTCAACTTGTGGGACCCAACTGTAATGACCCGAAACCTCATTTTGATATTTTATTAAATTACCATTTTACCCCTCCCAATAATTTTCCCGAGTAAATTATAATAAGTCACTGAAACTGATTTGAGAATCTCAAGCTATTCGTTCAACTATATTTATGATGGTTAATTTTTAAATAATTAATTTAGTTTGTAACTAATGGGCTAAGCCCATATGCTTTGTTTAAGAGTAAGCTTTAATACACAATTAATTTAGAACGAAAAAAAAGAAAGAGGGTAAAAGTTTGGAGAATACTCCCCACGCCGCGCAAGTGCACTTGAATCAGGTAATAATTTTAAACTTAATATTAAGAAAATTGAGTATCTCTTTCTGATTCATGTGCCTAATTGTAACAGTTACTTTAATGTTGGCTTTGGAAAAAAAAATGAAATAGGGATCAGACAAATGGAATTGGAATTAAAAAAAAAATAATAATTGAAAATTTGATTTATTTGCATATACATTTTATTTATTTATTTATTAAAAAAAAATGGCATCAATATTAGGGGTAGATCGTGGTGTAATTAGGAGGTTATGATCGGGGAAATGGATGGAAGTCGGCGATGCTTAATTGATGGTATCTTGGCAATTAGATTTGCATTAGGAAAGAAATAAAATATTCCAAATTGAACAACTGAATCGCTGCAATGTGATGCTCTTATGGTATGACTAATTAATTATTGGGATGAATGATTTAATCATTTAGTAATGATTAAAATGATATATAGGTTTGGATTGTTGAACAGTAATTTCAATTTGGCATATATGTCCTCGTACTTTGGTTCTTCATAATTTTTAATTCTGGACATGCTTGT
Source organism: Solanum sitiens (assembly GCA_016801875.1). NCBI lineage: Eukaryota > Viridiplantae > Streptophyta > Magnoliopsida > Solanales > Solanaceae > Solanum > Solanum sitiens. Next base: position 2,034,821 of record JABWTJ010000054.1, on the reverse strand, counting down.
TTTTTTTTCGTAGTTGAAGTTTCGTATTACGATATCACATTATAGTTTAAGTCTTGATAATATTAGGAAATATGAGATTTAACCTATTGGTTGGAATCAAGATTTAGGAATTTTACTATATATTTGAGTAAGTTTTTGAGTCTAGGCTAAATCCATAGTAACATTAGTGTTGTTAGTTTCGGAATCTTATTGTGACTATGTACTTGAATAGATTGCATTGATTTGAAAGCTCAACGAAAGGGAAGGCTCAAGTCTTAGAATGAATTCTTGATTGATTGAGGCAAGTGGATTTCTAAACTCTTGCTAAGTGTATGGAATGCGTGTATTTCCTTGTGGTATATGTTTGGGAGTAATGGGACTTGGTGATGGGTTGACTTGTCCACATTGAATAATTCTAATGATAAAAAGGGGTAATAAAAGATGATGTGATTATTTGTTTGTATGTGATGTGTTGAGAATGGTACGAGTATCGGTGTTATAATGGGAAGGTTTATTACTATAGAATGTGGATTGTAATCCGAGAATGCCAAAGCATATGAGCATTAACTGATATATTATTGATTTGATTTATTATGTGTGATTGTTTTCTTTACCGAACCCGTATAATTGTGATAATTGAGGTGATTATATGTCATAGCGACATTTGATTTATTGAGATGTTGCATCATCTCCTTTATTTGATATCATATTGTGCACATGCATTGACATGAGATTGGGTATGAGTAAAGGTCTAACACGTGGAGATCGTCCGTATTGAGATTGAGTTATGATTATTTGGGCACGTGGAGATCGTCCGTGCGATAGAAAAATTATGATTATGATTTGGGCACGTGGAGATCGTCCGTGCGGAATTTGTTTGATTTATGATAGTGCGTTGAGATCGTCCGCACAGACACGTGGAGATCGTCCGAGTCAGTATATGGACCTCGCGAGTCCCCCATGGGTCATGAACTCTCGATGTATTTCCGAGGAGTATCATGTATATACGGTTGAGAGATAAATTGGTATTCTGAGGCATATCACTTCATGGTGTCATATTGCATTGCATCCCATGACATTCTTCATTCTTGATGATTATGTGTTTTAATGGTGATTGAAAAGTACTTGATATTTTATTACCTCTATTTGATGAACTTGATCTTGTGTGTTGCTGATATTGTTAGTGTCTTTTTGTGAAAGTTGTGATTGTTGAATATTGAGTTTATAGTTGAGGATGTGCAAATTCATAAAAATGATTTTGATGAGCTGGGTGCTATGAAAACTGTGAACTGTTAGGTTGGGCTGAATTTTATGCAGGTTGTAGTTGTGGAGGTTCGGTTGGTGTGTAAGGAGTACCCGTATTTTATCCCCTTAGCTTGAGTTTAGACGTTTACTTGCTGGGTACCGTGTGGTTTGGTACTCACCCCTTGCTACTATAATTTTTTTGTAGGTTACTAGCCCGTACTTTGTGATATTTCTCTTCTCCTTGTCTGAGGCTTCTTGGAGATTGTCGTCTCAGCGTACTTTCTTTCTCCTTAGTTATGACCTTGTTCTATTCTAGAAACAAGTTCATTTGAGATTTGCGTTTCTTGAAATCAATTGTATTACTTTGGAGGCTTGTACACGTGACAACTAGATTTTGGGGGTACTTTTGAGTAACTTATAAAATTTCCGCATTTTTATTGTAATGGTCGAGTTTTAGGCTGACTTGTCTTGGTGGGATAAGACGAGTGCCATCACGTCCATTTTTGGGTCGTGACAACATGGTATCAGAGCCCTAGGTTCATAGGTCTCACGTGTATACAAGCCGAGTCTAAGTAGAGTCTCGAGGATTGGTGCGGAGACGTCTGTACTTATCTTCGAGAGGCTATATTGACTTTTAGAAAAAATATTCACTTCTTGAATCTCTATCGTGCGTATGTTATTTGATTTTGTTCTTCATCACTTCATTCCATTCACTCTATTATGTGATGACTCGTGCGTAGTTCCTCATGTTAGTAATTGGTGTTTCATATGGCTTGGATGTTAGATATGGTACTAGGATTGGAGTGATATACTTATGGAAATGATGTGTGGTTAGATTTAGAATGTTCAAAAATTTGAAGGGGTTGTGTTAGGTTAGTTACCCTCATAAAGTGGATAATACTTGTGTGGTATAAATAATATCTCTAGTGATTCGATAATTGAAAGTAACATAAAGGGATGGTATGGTATTTATGTGCTTTGGTTGTGAAGTGTATCTCGGGAATTTTAAATGAGGACCACTGATTTCATCTTAAGGTCCAGAGGAATGAATAGATTCCAGCATGACAAACTTATGGATAAAGAATGTCTCAAATAGTATAGTTGTGTGAATGTAATTGAAGATTTTAGTAATAAAAAAAAAAGTGCATATAAAAGTGGGTTAGTCCTTTGAATTTGATTGGTATAACTGAGTTTATGGTGTCATATTGAAGAAAATATTGATTTCGTGGTGATGACAAGAGCTTAATGAGCATGATACTAATAAGAGTTCATCATGAATTATGATTGGAATGCAACTATATGATAAAGTTTATTGGTTAAAGGAATTTTGTATGGTAATGGTGACTTTTGAATTTCTAAGGTATGGTTTAATACTATTTCATGAGTAGTGAGGTTGTATGGTAAGTTTTATGAGGAGTTGAGATGTCACCCGAATAGAATTTAAAGCAACTAGAAATCATAATAAAAAAAATGTGGAATGAAGTGTAGCCTTTAGAAAGAGGTGAGAACAAGAACATTTTATTATGATTGCAAGGGAAAAAAAAAAAAAAAATATATATATATATATATATATATATATATATATATATATATATTTAGAGGGTTGAAAATTAGATCTAGAGACATATGGTTGTATTTATTTTCCTATAGTTATGGTGATAGCGTTACATTTAATTCATATTAGTTAAAAAAATTGCTTGATTAGGTTTGAGAAAGAAGCCTATAGAAATTTAGCTCGAGTGTGATGAAGAGATCTTTTGTGGATTTGAGTTCTATAATAAGTATGGTTAGATTTTTTTTTTAAGCGAAGGATATGATAAGGTCGATGGAGAGGCGATTAATGATAAACCAAGATACATGAACTCATTAAAATATTCAATGTATGAGCCAATGTTGATAGATAATGAAATTGTGTTACATGATTGGGATTAAGAAATTCAAGTTTTTCATGAAGAGTTTATATTTGTGATAGTATGTTTTGTCAAGGTGTGAATTGGTAAGGTAAGAAATAATCGATCACAGTGAATATTAAGTATCTGGAAGGACGGAAATATGTTTTGAGTACTAGTGTGTCATTTTGATTTCAAAGGACCTAAGGAAGGGTTTCATTTGAACTTTTTATTTTGAGGATAAGGTAATGTCAGGCGTTATTGGTCAAAGAAAAGTATTGGTGAGTAAGTCAACAAGAAGAGCAAGAGTCTGATGTATTGAAGGGTTCAAGGTATTTAGAATTGTGTTTCATGTGAAGAAATTAACAAAAGCGAAGGAATAAGACCTCTCATATACTCTCTTAGTTTGAAGTTGGAGGATGTATTATATAAGTTCTAATATCACTATGGTTGTGAATTGGTTCGGTGTAGACATACTAGGGATTTATCAACAATTTCTATGAAGATTGTTTTTTTGATTGAGTGAAAAACAATGAGTGGTGTAAGATTATATCGGGTTAAATTGTTCAGATTATGATAGGTGACTTGTCGATACGGAAAAATATGAACTTACAGATATACAGGGTTTTTGAGAATATTGAGGGGATTGAAATTACTATTTTTATGAGACAACATAGACTATTATGATGTGTTACATAGGCATTTGATGATGAATAGATGTTATGAGTTTATAGTATAGATAATTATTCGAGTGACCAAGAATTTCTTCAAGTTTTGGCATGAGGTACATAATGGTGTGAATGGTAGTTGAAAAAATAGTATGTGAAAGTTCACGTGAAGTTGACATTGAGTGTGATTCAATTATTTTACTTCGATGGCAAAGTATTTTTAAATTCAAAATTTGTACTATCGGTCTTGTGTGTGACATGATGCTTAAATGGAAAGAGGGACAGAGAGTCATAATTCAACAATTTTGGAGGCTATAATGTATTTAAGAAGACTTTGATACTAGTGACAATTTCAGAGTAAGGTAAATAGTTGTTGTGGTTATGATTTTTATAGGTATTAAGAGTGTTAGCTTCAATGGAGCACTGTAAGAAGTAGGTGGGGTTTGATGAATCAATTATTTGTAGTATTATAATGGGGATCATATTGATTGATTGTGGGTGACAAAAAAAATCAAGGAGATGGAGTCATATGATTGGAATTTTATTTATATGGGCACTATGGAAGGAGTGTCGTGTGTTATTCGATTTTGTTTCTGCATATTCTTACGTAACCACCTTTTTTCGTATTGAGTACTATTTGGAGTATGATTCACTGCTTACGCTACTCGTGTTACCACATCTTTGGGTGAAAGGGTGTACCGATCCTGAGATTGTCCTATTAGTTGGGTGATATCTTGGGTAGAATTGGTCATTTTAGTTATGACAGATTTTGTGTTGTTGGGATAGTTGAGGTATACCAATAATTCTACATGTACCACCTTACTTATGAGAACATATAGAAGAGCTTTCATAAATAGTTATAGTTAACCACCAGTGTTGTTAATGGTTCTGCATCCTAGAGTGTGACTTGTTGGGTACTTTCATGACCATTTTTTCTTTGTGTTAGATAAGTTGGACCCTCCCTTGATGAGTACCAGTGTCTAAAGATAAGATTTTTATAGTTTAAGTACGTGAAAAGATTGTGTTGTGAAAAAGAAATTGTGATTAGATATATGATGGTATGTCCATTATGATTGTGTGGTGGTTGCTTAAAGTCTACTTCTGATTGTAGCCAGTATTGATTCTGAATTTGATTGTGGCTATGTGGGAAAAAAAAATCATCATGGTGATTATGTTATAATCAAGAGTGTTTTGGTTCAAATTTTATTTTGGGATTAGTTTGTGGCTTGGTAATTCCTCATGATTTGTAGATGTGTCAAAATTTGATTTGAAGGTTTATTTCTTAGTAGTAGATCTTCATGAAATAGTCTAAAGGAGAAGATCACACAAAAAAAAAAAAAAAAAAAAAAAAAAAAAAAAAAAAAAAAAAAAAAAACGAACACTAAATGATAGGTAATAACATAGACTTTTGGTAACATGGATTAGTCTGACTTCTTCTTTCTTATGTTCGAGGACGAACATGATTTTTAGTGGTTGATATTGTAATGACCCGAAACCTCATTTTGATATTTTATTAAATTACCATTTTACCCCTCCCAATAATTTTCCCGAGTAAATTATAATAAGTCACTGAAACTGATTTGAGAATCTCAAGCTATTCGTTCAACTATATTTATGATGGTTAATTTTTAAATAATTAATTTAGTTTGTAACTAATGGGCTAAGCCCATATGCTTTGTTTAAGAGTAAGCTTTAATACACAATTAATTTAGAACGAAAAAAAAGAAAGAGGGTAAAAGTTTGGAGAATACTCCCCACGTCGCGCAAGTGCACTTGAATCAGGTAATAATTTTAAACTTAATATTAAGAAAATTGAGTATCTCTTTCTGATTCATGTGCCTAATTGTAACAGTTACTTTAATGTTGGCTTTGGAAAAAAAAATGAAATAGGGATCAGACAAATGGAATTGGAATTAAAAAAATAATAATAATAATTGAAAATTTGATTTATTTGCATATACATTTTATTTATTTATTTATAAAAAAAAAATGGCATCAATATTAGGGGTAGATCGTGGTGTAATTAGGAGGTTATGATCGGGGAAATGGATGGAAGTCGGCGATGCTTAATTGATGGTATCTTGGCAATTAGATTTGCATTAGGAAAGAAATAAAATATTCCAAATTGAACATCTGAATCGCTGCAATGTGATGCTCTTATGGTATGACTAATTAATTATTGGGATGAATGATTTAATCATTTAGTAATGATTAAAATGATATATAGGTTTGGATTGTTGAACAGTAATTTCAATTTGGCATATATGTCCTCGTACTTTGGTTCTTCATAATTTTTAATTCTGGACATGCTTGTTTTTTTTTCGTAGTTGAAGTTTCGTATTACGATATCACATTATAGTTTAAGTCTTGATAATATTAGGAAATATGAGATTTAACCTATTGGTTGGAATCAAGATTTAGGAATTTTACTATATATTTGAGTAAGTTTTTGAGTCTAGGCTAAATCCATAGTAACATTAGTGTTGTTAGTTTCGGAATCTTATTGTGACTATGTACTTGAATAGATTGCATTGATTTGAAAGCTCAACGAAAGGGAAGGCTCAAGTCTTAGAATGAATTCTTGATTGATTGAGGCAAGTGGATTTCTAAACTCTTGCTAAGTGTATGGAATGCGTGTATTTCCTGGTGGTATATGTTTGGGAGTAATGGGACTTGGTGATGGGTTGACTTGTCCACATTGAATAATTCTAATGATAAAAAGGGGTAATAAAAGATGATGTGATTATTTGTTTGTATGTGATGTGTTGAGAATGGTACGAGTATCGGTGTTATAATGGGAAGGTTTATTACTATAGAATGTGGATTGTAATCCGAGAATGCCAAAGCATATGAGCATTAACTGATATATTATTGATTTGATTTATTATGTGTGATTGTTTTCTTTACCGAACCCGTATAATTGTGATAATTGAGGTGATTATATGTCATAGCGACATTTGATTTATTGAGATGTTGCATCATCTCCTTTATTTGATATCATATTGTGCACATGCATTGACATGAGATTGGGTATGAGTAAAGGTCTAACACGTGGAGATCGTCCGTATTGAGATCGAGTTATGATTATTTGGGCACGTGGAGATCGTCCGTGCGATAGAAAAATTATGATTATGATTTGGGCACGTGGAGATCGTCCGTGCGGAATTTGTTTGATTTATGATAGTGCGTTGAGATCGTCCGCACAGACACGTGCAGATCGTCCGTGTCAGTATATGGACCTCGCGAGTCCCCCATGGGTCATGAACTCTCGATGTATTTCCGAGGAGTATCATGTATATACGGTTGAGAGATAAATTGGTATTCTGAGGCATATCACTTCATGGTGTCATATTGCATTGCATCCCATGACATTCTTCATTCTTGATGATTATGTGTTTTAATGGTGATTGAAAAGTACTTGATATTTTATTACCTCTATTTGATGAACTTGATCTTGTGTGTTGCTGATATTGTTAGTGTCTTTTTGTGAAAGTTGTGATTGTTGAATATTGAGTTTATAGTTGAGGATGTGCAAATTCATAAAAATGATTTTGATGAGCTGGGTGCTATGAAAACTGTGAACTGTTAGGTTGGGCTGAATTTTATGCAGGTTGTAGTTGTGGAGGTTCGGTTGGTGTGTAAGGAGTACCCGTATTTTATCCCCTTAGCTTGAGTTTAGACGTTTACTTGCTGGGTACCGTGTGGTTTGGTACTCACCCCTTGCTACTATAATTTTTTTGTAGGTTACTAGCCCGGACTTTGTGATATTTCTCTTCTCCTTGTCTGAGGCTTCTTGGAGATTGTCGTCTCAGCGTACTTTCTTTCTCCTTAGTTATGACCTTGTTCTATTCTAGAAACAAGTTCATTTGAGATTTGCGTTTCTTGAAATCAATTGTATTACTTTGGAGGCTTGTACACGTGACAACTAGATTTTGGGGGTACTTTTGAGTAACTTATAAAATTTCCGCATTTTTATTGTAATGGTCGAGTTTAAGGCTGACTTGTCTTGGTGGGATAAGACGAGTGCGATCACGTCCATTTTTGGGTCGTGACACCAACAAATCTCTTCTAGTTGAGTATGGAAGGTACTGCCCTCTCCTCCATACCCTGCATAGCAAAGGCCCTCTCAATAAAGATTTGTCCACCTGTAATCAAGGTATCTATCCTTACTATCCTTGTCTGTAAATCTCACAAAAGGATATTCTTGCTTGGAGTGTCATCCAACTAGTTCTAGGGTTGCAAAAAATATCAATAGGTGTATTGGAACTCTTAAACTTGCATACAAAAAGCATTTCAGAGAAAAAATGTCACCCTTGGCCTTACTAGGAGGTTGTTTCATGTAGTATCCTTCTATATAAACACATATTCCCATTACAACAACTCCCTCTATAGTGGCCTTTAATCATTTTAGAGCTTAAAGGGGTGCTTCAATGGCGCTCCTTCACCTAAAAATCATGTTTCCAATCAAATAACTTCAGATTAGTGTTCCTAAAGTATCCTACTACAATTATATGCAAAAAATGGGGCATTAAAACTTCGATTTATTGCCCTAATTTATGTTTTTAGCCAAGAATAACCCTTCAACCTTCAACTTACACCCAGAATGTTGTAGGAGTGTCTTAAATATAAGAGATGCATCCATGCTTTAGCAAATTTCCCAAATCAGAACCATATTTTCCAAATTAAAAAAGATCAAAACCAAACTCTATTCTACTCAACCAAATTCTAGCATGCAAAATTCATTATAAATTGAAGTAATGGAAGTAAAGAAAATGATAATTACCTTAGCATTAATGTTCGAATGGAGTGATCAAGAGTGAAAAAGTAAGTTCTTGGAGTTAAATAGGAGAGAATGGGAGAGAAGCCCGATTTCTTCTCCCCCTTATTATGATTTCTAAGTCTTGTCATGCAGCTATGGAGGGAATATCCCACTATAAGAGGTACAGGTTGGTGGGCAGGTTTTTTGTTGTTTCGTTTGGGTAATTTCTCTAACCTAGCTAATTTCAAGGCTCTGGTGTACTTGGATACTTAGAGGATGTTTTCTATGGTTCACACACTATTAAGAAACTACTGAAAAATGATGGCCAAAAGGAACGGACTGCGTTTGAATAGAAAAAGAGAATTAAAATCACTAATAAATAAGGTACAAGTACCCCAAATTAAAATCACTAGTAATAAGGTACAAGTACCCCATAGACTATGACAGAGATACACCTTAACTAGACTAGGGTCCAATTACACCCCCCTTTTCTTTTGTAATCTTGTAGACCTTTTGACTTACGTGTACGGTAATAATTTATAAGTAAATTAATATTTGAATGATTTTAGTAACAAATGGTACTCTCTCAGCTGTTACGGTTTTGCAATTATTTTTCTCCCTTCTTCTTGCTTTTCCGGTAACTAAATTTCTTGTTCATTAAAAATAAATGAAATGATGGGGGTACAACATAACTAGATAGATCTAATGAATTGAATGTTGACATGACTGAACAACATGGCAGTGAGATTCATAAGTTCCCAATGGACGACTTTAAAATGGTTGCTTATCCATAGGAATGGGATGAAGAATCTTAATTACCTGTATTACCTGCAAACTATATTACTAGAGAGGAGATGAAGATTAAATATGTGGAAAATAAACATGTAGTGCCTTTCCTCCACTCTATATCATTAATAAAGTTCTGAGCAATGTCCAAAGGATGAAATCATAAGATAGTTAGTCCATTATAATCATATCAGAAAAGCACTTCATTTCATAAACTTTCAGGATACATTTATCAAACAACAGATGTGTATTTTCAATCTATTCATAATTCATTTTTGTCTCCAGACTGTTTAGTAAATCGAGTCTTTATTCCTTCCCTTGGTTTCTTGTCAGAAAGAATCAAAGTTCTATGTTCTCATCGTAGCATACTCCTTTGATGGGGGTGGGAGAATTATTATGCTTATAATTCTATAACTAAAGTTTGGAAACATATCCCTCCCCATCAGCATTACTACTGCTAGAACTTAAAGCATTGACGCTTTCAGACAAAATACCAATGGAAAGACTGGAAACTCCATTCGCACAACAGTACAGAGATTAAAAAAAATAGGATTAAATTAAAAATTATCCATGTTTGAGAAAAGTTTCGTGAAAGTTTATAGAATAAAGTACTTTTCTGGTATGCTATAATGAACTAACTATCTAGTTATTTCATTCTTTAGCCACCGCTTGAAAGTCTATTTATGACATAGAGGGGAGGAAATATACTACATGTTTCCTAGACACGTCTTTGATCTTCATGTCCTCTCTTATAATGTATTCTGCATCTAATGTAGGTAATTAAAACTCTTCATTCTAGTCTTGTTGATAAGCAATAGTCTTAATGTCGTCCTCTAGAAACTTGTGAATCCCACTACCGTGTTGTTCGATCATGTCATCATCCATTTCATCGAGCTATCTATCATATAGGATTATATCCCTATCTTTCAAGGAACTCATCATGTCCAAAATTTCCATATCATTATCAACATCTACCAAAATGCCTGGTTTAATACTAAAGGTGCACGTTGTCTTATATCCCAAGTTTTTAATATAGTCCATCAACTTGATGAGTCTGGGAATTAGACTCATTTAGGCTTATAATCATAGTTTTAGTGTCCTCATTGCCTATATTATGCTCTAAACTGATGATTATGTGATGATTTGCAGCTAGGAAGATAAAAGAGCAAGGCAAGGACATTATTGGGTAAAAGGGAGAAGAAAAACAGAACCAGTTGAAGAAAATCAAGGTTGAGGATCTCCAAAACCATTTGGAAATTTGCCAAGTGGTCCTTCATCTCACCTAAAATTGCAGCGTGCCAGCCTTGGACAAAGGCTACTCAGCGGTGGAATCTACCCTTCGACAAAACACCGATTGGATCGGAGAAGGAGTCTTATCCCTCCTAAAGTTACAGAACGACTAGTGAAGATGCAAGCAAAAACAGCGATGAGAAAAGACAATTGATGCATTGCCAACCAGGTCGGCGATCCTGATCTCGGTCGCCTAAAATCACAACACAAAAAGGGTAAAGACTCAAGTGAAAAAGGCGATGGATATGAGCATTTTGCACGTTGCCGACCTGGTTGGCAACAGTCGACTTATACCACCGAATGACGCCAAAGACAAAAATATGGGAATGTATATACTGATTTTTTAAATGAGAAATCATTGCCCTCACACTTTTAGAATCTAGGATTTTTGTCCAAACACTGGCTTTCTGAGGTTTTTGAGTAGAATTTGAAGTTGGGTTTTGATTTTAAGTTGATTTCAAGCATTGTGAAGACGAAAGTTTCGCTACTCATCTTTTGGAGATATAGTTGGTAATATTTTTCTGCTTTTTTCGATACGTGGCTAAAACACCCATTCTCGGGGGTGTGATTATGTGATTAATTGTCTCAATTCACTTATTAGTGTTAGTAATTACTGATTTAATTGTTGTTTTGATGTGAGTTCGATTGATAACTGAGTTTTAATTCACGAATTGTAGCTAAAAATGCAGTTCTAGTAAAATATACTTTGCTTGCTGGAGAAATATGTTATAAAATTAAGGGTATCGATTAGTGATTGTAGTGATTGGATTATTGTGGATTCAACTTGAGAGAGTGAGTCTAAATTTGATCCTACCTGTCTAGCTCGAGAGAGTATATTATTAATTGAGGTTTTGGCTTGTTTGTAATTGTTTTGCTTGTCGAGGTTCAAGAGAACTCGCTTGATTTGTGATAGTTTATCGGGAGATGTCTATTACATCTAAACCCTAGCCTACCCATTAAGAATCATTGATCTTCAGTAATTAGTATTAGTTAGTAATCACCCATACAGTAAAATTGGAAATAAATCGATCACTGGAGCCGCTGCCAGGGGTGGTGTTTAGAATTATTTATGTGAAGACTAGTTGTGATCTAATCTTCTCTGTAGTTGAATCGATTTACCTTTTTTTTTTTATCTATTCGTGAACAGGTGACACAATGAGTGTGAACGGAAGCAACACTAGCCAACTTGGACACCAAGCGTACCCAAGAAACTTCTAATGTCTGAAGGTGATATAGGTCTAGGCCAACTTTTGACTGCATTCGTCTTCTTTGGATCTACCTCAATACCCTTACTAGAAACAATATGGCCAAGAAAAGTTACGGACCTTAGCCAAAACTCGCATTTGCTAAACATTGCAAAAAGTTGTTGGTCCTGGAGAATTTGCAACACCATCCTCAAATGATTGATGTGATCATCCTCAATTCTTGAATAAATCAATATATCATCAATGAATACAATTACAAACATATCAAGGTATTGTCTAAACACCCTATTCATCAAATCCATAAATGACGCTGGAGCGTTAGTCAAACATAACAACATCACCAAAAACTCATAATGACCATACCGGGTTCTAAACGTTGTCTTCGGAATATCACCATCCTTCACCCTCAATTGGTGATAACCCGACCTAAGGAAAATCTTGGAAAACTAACTCTCTCCTTGGAGTTGGTCAAGTATATCATCTATTCTTGGAAGAGGATACTTATTCTTAATGATCCCTTATTCAATTGCAGGTAGTCAATACACATATGAAGTGAACCGTCTTTCTTTTTAAAAAACAAAACTCGAGCACACTATAGAGAGGTACTCGGTCGATGAAACCCTTATCTAACAAATCTTTTAGTTGATCCGTTGATTCACTATGTTCTACCCGAGCCATTCGGTAAGGAGGAATAGAAATAGTTTGCGTATCTTGGTGAAGGTCAATATCAAAATCTGATTCCCTCTCTAGAAAAATATCGGGTAGATCATCTAGGAAAACTTCAAAAACTCATTAGAAATGGGGACCGACTCAAGAGTAGGGGTTTCTGAATCAACATCTCTCACCCTAACTAGATGGTATATGCAACCCTTAGAAATCATCTTTCTAGCTTTAAGACAAGAAATAAACCAACCTTTCAGCATAAAATTTCTCTTTTCCACTAGGATAGACTCATTTGGAAACTAAAATTTGACCTGACGGGTTCTACAATCAATAGAAGCATAAAAAGAGTGCAGTCAATCCATACCATGGATAACATCAAAATCTAACATATCAAGCCCTACCAAATCAATAAGAGTAACTCTATGGGACAAGGAGACGAGACACTTTCTATAGATCCTCTTAGCCACAATAGAATTACCAACAAGAATAGAGATAGAAAAAAGATCCAATAATACATTAGGGAGCACATCAAATTTCATAGCCACATATGGCGTTACGAAATACAAGGTAGCATTGTTCGCTCCCCAATATGCACGCAAGTGTACGCGGTCGCACAAGTAATAAAGATTCTTGAAGAACCGAGTTATCGTTCCCAAGGGACTAATGATCAATTTATAATTTACACTTAATTCTACCAATGAAAGTAACTGTAATTGTTCAAAAGTTGGTTGGATTGTTTAACTACTAATAATTATTCTCTAAGTAAATGTATCCAATTTTGAACAACTTTAATATGATGTTTCAAGCAAGTAAAAGACAATTCCAGGTTTGCAGCATATTCTGAATCTTATGTATCATGTTATTGTCTTAGAACTAATTTCCGTTGTCAAGTTACTGGTTTAATTGTATGACATGGGGTTTTACCTTTAGTCACCTATCCCAGTTAGCTACCTAACTACATCATTGAGTGGGGATAAATTGACTAACTGACGAGCATTTATATTTCATCATATTTCGTAACCAAGATAGTTGTTCATCCGGGCGTCACTCTTGAACACAAATCAGCTCAACTTAATGGGTCAATCAAGCTCTCTATATTCTTTGGTCTATCTAACCTCTCCTCTCCTGATTTAAGATTAGAAAATATATTTATCTTATGGTGATCAAGCATAAAATACTAAAAAAAAGAACATAGAACTAACTTGTATTGAAAAGGAAGATTAATTCAAAATGCGTTAAATAATCAACATTCAATCCGTAGATACAACCCCACAACAAGTGCGTTTAGCTACTCGTGCTATTCAAAAACCACAAAATACAATTGTTCATGCGATTTGGGAAAATAGAAGAGTTAGAAGATCAAAACTTATTACAAACTTGAATTTTTCTCTTGCACACAAAATAAAAAGTCAAACCCTAATAATGGAGCCCTAAGGATCTATTTATAATAGTTGGAAAACATGGGAACCAATCCTACTACAATAAGGAAACCTATTTATTGATTTTTAGCTAGAAAATTGTGGCATAAGGGTGGGGCTTCGCGCCTGCCATCGCGCCCACTGTCGAGAGTTGACGTTTCTCCCTTGGCGCGTTGTGCCTTGTAGAGCGCCACAAATGTGCCTCAGAACTTTTACCCTTGGTGCATTACGCCACAAACATGACTCTAATCTCTCAGGCCTAGGGCGGCGCACCTGTCAGTTCTCCAGGCCCAGTTGCTTCCACACTTTGTCTATCCTTGCACGCCTTTGCAACTCTTTTCTTCAATTCGACTCCAATCTCTTTGAAAGTTCCTGAAACTTCTAATCATATGTTTTAGTACCTAATCATCGCAAGTATGAAAAATTCAAGCTAATAGACTCAAGATCATTCTTTCATTTAAGCAATTCATGGGCAAATATTGACAATTTAGACATATAAATATGCCTAAGATCACCAACCACACTTAGACTTTTGTTTGTCCTCAAACAATATCTAGACTATCAACTCTTTTCCACAACCCTTGGACTTGTAAGCCCACCTTAAATTCAACCAAATTTTTTTAATCATGATCGTGTAGTTCACAATGGATGCAACAATTCACAACATTTACACCAGGTACAAAACATACTCAAAGAATGACTCTTTTCTAATATTGTTCGGGCTAATGCAAACTTATACCACACATCAATTAGATAATCCTACACATGCCATGAATTCCCTTACTTGATAATATTTAGTAAAGCCTTTAACTCAAGCAATTTCAATATCAATAAGGCCTATTTTTCAAACAATCAACTCACTCTCACAAAATAAATTCTTACTTTTCTCAACATACCTAAGCTTGCCAATAGTGTATTCTTACTTTCACATTATATTTCTCAAGGAATCAAGAGGACTTTCATTTGGTTGTAATTTCGGCTTAAGGTAAGGGAGGGAATATTTGGGAATCATTTTAGTGACTAAGCCTCCCTAATGCACATGTTATTATTTTTTCAACAATCTACTTCATAACTTTTCTTTCGTCCTAGTACAAACTTCATGAATATTAACCCCTTTTTGTTGCTCCATCTTTTCCCTTTATTTCGTTTTCACTATTATTTTTTCATGCCTTTGCACCCGACACCCCTACTATAGATTTTAAAGTCTGAGTAACATACACATTATCCTTGATAGGACCAGGGCCAATGTTTTTAGCATAGTTCTGAACTAGCCACCCTCAATTTTAGTTGAGGTGCACATTATCACTAAGGACCAGAGCCAAAACAGAATTTTTACTAATCCTTTTCTTTTCCACACAATGTAGCATTTCTCCCTTAATTATACAAACCAACAATTTTCAACCCTTCTTCTCAACATAGTGCATTAAGTATCATATTAGGATCAAGAGAACTTGGTATCAAACAAATGGGTTTCGGCTTATCATGTGGTTTATCAATAAACAAGGTTAAAGGCTCAATGAGGCTTCACTAGGGATAATTTCAATGATAGGCATACAAGTAGAGTCAAGAATTGACTATTCAAAGAAAATGTCTCAATCACATTCCCTATGTAATACATGCTACTAATTCAACACACGCAATGCATGTTCTAGATATCAATTTAAGCAAGAACCAATCAACTCTCATCACACATGGCAACATGACACATATAAGGATATACCAACTAACATTCTCATACAACTTGTATAACGGTATAACTACATAATTAAGCTCATTTTATTTGATATTGAGTCAAAACTAAGAACACATGCTTGTTACAAGGTTATATTCTATTGCACTTTTCCCATTATGACTACCTATGACGTTTGGCTAACTTTTTCGGACATAGTTTCAAAAGACCAAGGTTGGTTTCTCAATCCTACTCCTCTATGTGACTAATTTTCCTTTAAGATGGTCGTCATCCATCTATCATTGGATACTGTCACTCCTATGATGACTCTAAGACTCAATAAAGCAATAAACTAGTCCTAGTCAATTCAAAGGGACAATCCACAGTAAAAGTACCAAAAACAAACGCTGAGGAACCAAAAATAAAAAATTTAACTAAAATCTAACACTAGACTCGATAAAGCAGTAAACAAATATATAAACACCCCCACACACACACACACACTTTAAAAATAAGCATGTCCTTTGTTCAAAATTAAAGAAAAGTATAAAGTTAGGAATACTCCCTCGGGCCTGCAGGACTCGTCATCATCACCATCAAAACCATCAAGGCATTCACCTTCTCATTTACAACATCATTTTCGTCATCATCCATCTCCTCATCAGCCGTTGCCTCATCATCAGCTAAAGGCTCTAGGAAGGTGGGATTAGTCTGTCATAAGAATGATGCACTCTCGGTCAAGGGGTAGCGCTCCACCATAGTCTCCATCTCAGCATTTGTAGCAAGACGACCACTTATCCATAATTGCTACTCTTTTATCCCAAACATTCTCGCCATGATACTATCGTCACGAGCTTGCCTCTCTTGGGAAGACAAGACCGGTCCATGGGACATGTCTAGTGCCTTAGTCCGGGTCACATCAACTAGATTACCCATCGGATCCAGGTGAAAAGCAATGGTCAAGTCAAAAGCCTCCTTCTCTATACCCTGGGCCCTCAAGAAACGGGTAATCAACCACCCATAGCAAAACCACCACCTCAAGTTGTTACAGAATTTCATCATATTCTGCCTCAGTATCGCACCCACATTGGTGGGCATTCCCTTCATAAGTATATAGACTAGCACTACTCTATCCCGCGTCACCTCAGTCAAATGCTTCACATGAAGCAACACACTATGCACAATCTTCAGCCACACTAGCAATAAGATTAAAATTTGAAAAATGGAGGGTGGAATGCCTCTATATGTCCTTACTCCGCCTCTACCTAGCAGTCGACTCTACCCCACACAATGTGTGTTGAATATCTCTATACGGAGGTTGCTCTTTACATTGATTAAAGTTATCAGCATCACAGTTTGGGGGAACCAACAGTTCATTCAGAATCCTTGATGAGAATTTCACATCCCTGCCTCTAATAGACACAATTTTGTACTTAGTCTCCGTGAACCAATTGACATAAAACTCACGAACTAAAGACAAATTACAATCACCTGGATGGTGAAACATAAATTGCAGTCCCAAACCAACAATAGTACAATGTATTACCGGAAATTGAGACTGCAACCTTACCTTGTTGTCATACTCATCTCTCATATACTTAGCTTTGCGTTGACACTCAAACCATTCCCAACCGTACCTCTGAACCACTTATTTCCCAAATTTCTGGGCGGGTTCGTGATTTCTGAACTCGGACGCTTCACCATTCTGACTCATCTTAGAACCGGCCACATTCTTTGCTTTTGGTGCCATTGTAACCTGTTAAGAAAATAAAACTAGAGACAAGATAATTTTAGAGAGAATTTGGGGGAGGTTCAGGTTAGGCAGTGAGAGGGACGAGGAGGGAAAGAAAAAGAAAAAAATACTTTAGGAATGAGGAGAGGGAATGGGTGGTGGGTGAATATGGTATTTATGGTGGTGTGAGAGAGGGGAAATTAGTGTGAGAATTTTGGAGATTTAATGGTGGAAAGAGAAGAGGTATGGTAAGAAGAAGAAGAGTTAGTGGTGTTAATGGATGAACTTTGGGATTTAAGAGGAAGGGGAAGAAGAGTTGGAGAGGATTTAGAGAGGTGGGTCGGTTGAAAGTGAGAAATAGGGGATGAATTTGGATTTGGTTTTTTTTAAGGGTAGTGGGTAGGGTTTTAATCGGGTAAAAAATAGGTTTCTTTAAAATCTGGGTGGTTCGCGCGTTGAAGGTATGATGTGTCAGTATAGCGCCTGAAAAAAGGCACAGAATATTCACCCTTGGCGCGACGCACCAACCAGTATGCCAGCCTGCAGGTGCTAGGCGCAATGGCCATGTGATGCGCCAGTGTCGCACCTAAATGAGTCTTCTGAACTTTGCAGCCACGCTCCTGGCTTAAATATTTTTTTTTTAATTTTACTATTACAAGCTAAGTACAAATAATGAAAACTAAAATCTTAACTAGCTAAAACTACCCTATATACTAAGAATTGAAACTAAGCTAATAACAAAATTTCAAAATTTCAAAGGCGAACTACCTATTTATTACGTATTGTACATGTGTTTCCTCCCATGTAGTGCTTGATTTAACGCCGCGACATGACTCATGTTGGATCATTCATCATTTTACACAAGAGCTTTAGAGTCACGATATGAATCTACACCAAAGTAGTGTTTCATCCTCTGCCAATTTACCAAGAATGTAGGGCCTGTCTCATCCTTAAGTTCAACAGACCCATGTTGTGTCATTTTTACCACTTTGAAATGAACAGTCTATTTAGATTTAAGTTTTCCGGGGAATAACCTCAATCTAGAATTAAAGAGTAGTACCTTTTCTCCAGGAGTGAAAGTGCGAGTAACTATATGCTTGTCATGCCATATTTTTGTCTTTTCTTTGTAAAGATTGGCATTCTCATACATGCAGCCTAAACTCTTCAAGTTTATGCAATTGATCCACTCTCTTTATACCGGCCAGCTTGGGGTCCAAGTTCAACCTCTTAATTGCCCAATAAGCTTGTTGTTCTGATTCTGCCGGAAGATGACATCTTTTCCAAATACTATGTGATAGGGAGAAGTCCCTATGGGTATCTTATACACAATCTTATATGGCAACAACACATCATCTAGCTTCTGAAACCAAACTTTCCTCTGCGCATTTACCATTTTTTTTAAAATTTGTTTCACGTCTCTATTTGAAACCTCCACTTGGCCACTCATTGGAGGGTGGTAAGCTGTAGTCACCTTATGACGAATACGATACTTAGAAATAAGGTTATTAACAAAATAGTTAATGAAATTCTTACCTCCATCACTTATGATTGCCCTTAGAGTGACAAAGCGAGTGAAATGTGCTTTTTTATTAACTTTATCACCACCCTTGAATCATTGGAAGGAAGAGCGACAACCTCAACCCATTTACTAACACAATCCACAACCACAATAATATATTGTTTTCTGCCAGATGGTGGGAAGGGACACATAAAGTCAATACCTCACACATCAAATATTTCCACCTCAAAAATATTACTTTGCGGCATCTCATGTCTCCTTGAAATAGTACCCAACCTTTGGATTTTATCACAACCCTTGACAAAAGCAATAAAATCTTTAAATAATCAGGGCCAAAAGAAACCATATTGAATTACCTTATGCTCTGTGCGCTATCCTCCGTGTGACCTCCATATGGACTAGCATGACAACTTTCTAGCACTTTTTGAACCCCATACTTCGGAATGCACCTTCTCACTACCCGATCCACACCTTGTTTGAACAAGAACGGTTCATCCCATATATAGAAGTTAGCATCATGATTAAGATTTTTCTTTTGTTGGGTGGTTAAACCCGGAGGATACTTACCACTCACTATCAAATTCGTAATGTTTCATACCATAGAACTTGAGAGATATCTACTGCCATAAGTTGGTCATCCAAAAATTCTTCCTTGATTTGCTCACCTTCATTCACTTGTGAGATGTCCTCCTTTAAGAAGTCGTGGGTGCATTGAAAAGTCCGAATGACATGCGTTTGAATGCATAGGTACCATAAAGACAAGTGAACCTTTGCAACTCATTTCTTCAATTCGACTCCAATCTTTTTGAAAGTTCCTGAAACTTCTAATAACATGTTTTAGTACCTAATCATCACAAGTATGATAAAATCAAGCTAATAGACTCAAGATCATTCTTTATTTAAGCAACTCATGGGAAAATATTGACAACTTAGACATATAAATATTCCTAAGATCAAGCACCGAGATCAAACAAAACATAAACATCAAATTAAAGACTTTCAACATACCGGAAACCACATTGGGAGAACCCACTTGTTCACCACGAGTCTAAAGTGCATATAATCTATTTTCCTTAGAAGCATTTGAACTCGAACCACTTGGACCGGATGAAGGATATGGTTGAGTCCTTCAATGATATCTCCCTCATTCTTAGCAGGTGAAGGACAATCTCTTATTTTGTGATCCATCCTGCAACAACCAAAACAAGCATTGGAACCCGTTAGACATTTTCCTTCATGCTTTCTTCCAAACTTTGCACAATTTTGCAATGAAGACCAACTACTATTTCCTTCTTGAGTCTTAGGGTTAGACGCCCTCTCTTTGTTGAACTTAGGAGCATTGGAGGAACCTTGACCGGAAAACCTTTGTTGATACCTAGGAAAACCATGTCCATCGGACCTTGCATGAGAGAAATTACCATCATCGGTTCTAGCCCTCTTTTATCTCCCTAGACCTCTCCTTAAGCTTCTCCTCTTCAATTTGTTGGGCATGAACCATGAGATGAGAAATATACATGTCATGGAAAAACATAGACGTACGACAGTCTTTCACCAGTAATTCGGACACACCCAAAACAAACTTGGTCATCCTTGCTATAGAGTTGGCAACTATAAAAGAAACATACTTTGACAATTGAGTGAACCTCAAGGCGTTCTTTCACGTTCATATTTTATTGTCGGATATTAATAAACTGAAGCACTTTTGTTTTAATCGTCTCAAGAGGAAAGAACCTATCGAGGAAAGTAGGCTTGAACATTTCCCACTCTAGGGGACCCACATCTTCCGATATTGCTTCCTTCCATTTGTTGAACGAAATTGGAGTAAAACCTTTAAGTTGATAAGCATTTAATTCCGCCTTTTCCACCGGAGTTACTCTGATAGTAGCCAACACCTTGTAGACGCCATCAATGAACTCTTGAGGATCTTTCTCAACCTTACAACCATAGAATTCATAGGATTCATCCTAGTGAAATCCATCACTCTAGATGACGTTGTACCCACATTTGGGTTCACGGAGACCACAACCTCCCTATTGTCTTAGTCTGTCACGTCTTGAGCCAAAACTTTAAAGCAGTCCTAAACTCTATATTAGTCACTTGCTCAGCGAAAGGGTCAACCGGAGCTTGAGGAGGAGCTTCTTGACGAATATTTTCTCCCTTCTTCCTTTTGGCAAAAGCTCTTCGAGTAGTCATATCTTGTATTCCATTGGGTAAGAATTAGGAGAAAGTCCTTATAGAGTTAACTCTATCGTACGACTTAGAGTAATGAAGAAGTGAAGTTTCCTAAACATCTCTTAGCCTCTAAATCGTAAATGTGGCGCGCTTTACACTCATGAACAAGACTCTACGTGATGTGGTTTTGAGACATCCTAAGACCATTCTAAATCTTGTGCTCTAATTACCAAGTTTTTCACGACTCAAGGGTCTTGTATACCATGTCACATCTAGGGGGTACCCCTGGATTGTGACAATTTATGTTATAGGGGGGAGGAAATGCATCTTGGCCACGTCTTTAATCTTCATGTCCTCTATTCTAATGTAGTTTGCATCTAATGTAGGTTATTCAGACTCATGACTCTACTCCTGAATAAGAAACAATTATGTCATCATCCATTTCATAGAGCTCTATATTATGTCTCACTTATAAAAAAAATTTAAATTCTCAAGTAATTGAGTTGCCAGAAAAACAAGAAGAAGGGGAGAAAAGTGATGCAAAATTCTAACATCGAAGAGAACCATGCATGACCCAAATCATTCCAATACTACTTTGCTTGTAAATAATTTACCTTATAAAGAGAAAGTATTCCAAGAATTTGTTCTTTATAATGAACCTAGTGAAAAATAAGACGAGGATCATCCATTGAAGAGTATGTATGGACATGAATTTTTAAGTGATGGAATACCTCTAAACATGAGTTTATAGATAAGTGTATTCTTCAATCTCCTTTCTTTAAAAACATTGATGATCTTGTCACATTAAAATACTCCTATCTTTATTTGAGTGTTGTTTGTTGTGCCTACATTTGATTATCAACGCAATACCCTAGAGACATACATCGTAACAATATATACACATAAATATAAACGTAGAGACCAAAAGCTATATGTCTTGAATTTTTCTTTGTATATTTTAAGAAACTTATAATCCCTATTTGTTTAGAAGACCCTTTATCCTAATAGATTTGGGAAAGGAGTATATTGACCTTATATGATTGGGAGAACCTTTCCCCTATAGGTTTACCCGACAACTATAGCAATTGTCACCCCGCTATAGCAAATGTTCTTGCCAGCTATAGCGCTCCTCCCACTATAGCGGATTGCGCGAAAAACTGCAACTCAGAAAACATGAAAAGCCCTTTTTTTACAACATACCTTCGATCCCTGACCTCCCAAAGTATCCCATTCATGCACAGTTCGATTACGGGAGTTTTACACACCTGAGTTCAATTCTGTAAATCCCTATGGGATCCTTAATGTCTTGGCTGCTAAAAAATATAAACCAAGCCTAGATATATCACCCCACTCATTTGTGTATGGTCCGAGACCTCACATTATTCAGATTCCGTTTGAGACTGACCGAATATAATATTTTTATGTCGCTAGATGCAAAGTTTTCCTGCCCGATTTATATCGCCATTGAGATACTCATAACTACCCGGATCGGTCATTAGATCTTTAAATCTTAGCTTTTAAAGACACCCAACAAAAATAGCTAGTACTTGAACTTCTATGTTGATATTTAAATTAGGCAAAAAAAGTATGAACTTAAGGTACTTGCCAAAATTTCCTTTTCTCCCAACCTTGAAACTTGATTTGGAAGAACGATCAATTAAAATTTTTATATAGTAAGATGTTATGAGAATGGCAATGAATGTCACAATGAACGAAATTGGTGCAAGGTTGAGTCTATTGGTAAATGTAAGTCACTAATGTGGTTGGTATGTCATGGGGTATGGTTTTGTGAGAGGTGTAGGGGTTGATTGGATGGTATAGGTTGACGATGAGCAAACCTAAGATGTTGGAGAAGTATAAAATCAGAGATGACATGTTGTTTAAAGGATACATGAGGAAAGTATGAGTTAAAGACCAAGTAATATCCATCCTATGCTAAAATATTATCTAAAACTTACTTACAAAAGGGGAAAATCTAGTTATATAGTTAGCGGTACTTAATTAATTATTGTATTTATTTGGTTGATACAGTTTACCCCTGTAGTTTTCACTGATTGTTTTATTGAACTTTTCTATCTCTTTGGTCCTAGCATTGTCCCTAACCTCCAGCCTAGTTGTAATGTCTTGATAGTTACACATTTGGAGTTATTTTGGTGTAAATATCAGTTCACTCTATATTAATGAGAGGTCATGATTATTCAACATCAACAGTTGGAATTTTTTTCAGCTACGTTGAATGTTCTTTTAGCATGTATTCCAGTGATATTGGGAGCTGTGTTGGGATAATTTGGTCAATGTTACTTCCACTCTTCATTGCTACAGTTCCAACTTATAATCATAAGCGACCTTGGGATGATACAAGAATGATTGTTTTTGGAAAAATGAGGACCACATTATACATGAGGAGTCTCAAGTTGGCATTGAAATTATGGCGCCCGGTTGTTGCGATGCGATTAAATGGTCTCTTTCCATAGTTCGGGGTCAAATTTCTTGTTTTAGCATGTTTTTTCATTGTTTAGTTTTGCAAGGTTTAATATTTTTTTTTTGTTTCATGGTTGTGATTTCAATATAGTATGCTTAAAGTTGACTGTAGGACTAATAGTTTTGCAAGGTTTAATTTTTGTTATTTCATTGGAGACAAGTTATGTACAGATTATTATTGATAAAAATTCCCGCTTAGCTTGCTACATAGTGGTATTTGGTTAGGAAAAAAAAGAGATAGAGGGCTTTAAAATGATCTTATACGGACAAAGGAGGATAAGAAGAAATTGCAAAGGGACTGAAAGAGAAGCTTGAAAGGAAGGCGCAAAAATCAATTCTCTATAGGACGGTAATTGTATTGTATATAATGACATTAGGTTAGAAGGAGGACACCCAAATCACTTTTCTATAGAAAGGTAATAGCGAACTTTGAGTTTCTCCTGATGTTCTTTTTTATATAGGTCTAGAAAGGTTTTTTCATGACAACACACAAAAGTATCACACGGGTAAAACCGAAGTCTTCCTATTCAAATAAAAATAACAAGACAAGTTACAAAATAACACAAAAATAAAAGAACCTATATGTACATATACCTTTATCTCTAGGGTTTCCTAATTCATTCGTCCTCTTTATCTTCTTCGTTGTTGAAACACTTGAGATAATCATTGTAATTGAAATACAAAACACAATCTTCCTTCTCATTTGAATCATTTCCTTCAATATCAATTGCATTTGATGCCGTGACAATGTTGCTTGGACCAGACATGTTTTGTTCACAAACATCTTGCAGAAAATTGGTATTCATATTTCCCAATCTATTAACTGTCACATCTCCAATATTTGTATCAAACGTCATTGGACTACTTGAACTTTTTGGTACATGGGTCGTATTGACATCCATTTTGTAATCGTGATGATTCCAACTATTAGACCCCAAATAAGGCCTATAATTGGTGCTCCCAACAATAGATCCTTTTGAACCAAATAATGGTCCATTATTTGGTACCAGACCATCAATATTCTTTTGTGAAGAGAAAAAAGGGTTGGGGTAGTGGGGTTTAGCCTGAAGTTGTGGGCGACACAACTGTTGTTGCTGCTGTTGAGTTAAACCAGAAAAAATATTGTTTATGCTAATTGGTTGAAATTCTCCAACTCTTGGGGTTTGATTTAAAATATTGGTTTGAATATGAGGCATTCTCTCAAGAGCTATATTTTGTGAAGACAAAAAAGGGTTGTGGTAGTGGGGTTCAGCCTGAAGTTGTGGGCGATAGAGCTGTTGCTGCTATTGTTGAGTTGAACTAGCAAAAATGTTGTCTGTGTTAATTGGTTGAAATTCTTTAAATCTTGGGGTTTGATTTGTAACACTTTTTTGAATATCAGGCATTCTCTCAAGCTCTATAAAGTTATTTTCTTGTTCACAACCACTTGGCATTTCTCGACGAATGTATTTTTGCTCTTCTAGAGGTCTCCATTTCTTGCTACGATGCATCTGAAAGAAGAAAAAAATTCAAAGGATAGTTTGAACTAGGAATATATTTATCATCACAACTCATTATTATTCAGATGTGGTTGAAATAACTCATTTTTTATAGAAAACATAAATGGTGTTTGGTAGTGGTGAACAATTAAAATCTCTTTTTGAGTTAAAAGTTCTTCAAATAAATTAAAATATATAATGTGGTTGAGTATATAGTGTTGGAATTAAGTTAAAACTATACTAGTTAGACTTAAAAGGTTGTTAAGTCATTTTAATAAGTTAAATATATAATGTGGTTTAGTTGGTAAATATAGTGTTGGAATTAAGTTAAAACTAAACTAATTAGACTTAAACGGTTGTTAAGTTCTTCAAATAAGTTAAAATATATATTTTGGTTTAATTGGTCAATATAGTATAGTAATTAAGTTAAAACTAAACAAATTAGACTTAGAAAGTTATTAAGTTCTTCAAATAAGTTAAAATATATAATGTGGTTTAGTTCGTGAATATAGTGTTGGAATTAAGTAAAAACTAAACTAGTTAGACTTATAAAGTTGTTAAGTTCTTCAAATAAGTTAATATATAATGTGGTTTAGTTGGTGAATATAATGTTGGAATTAAGTTAAAACTAAACTAATTAGACTTCAAAAGTTGTTTAGTTCTTCAAATAAGTTAAAATATATAATTTGGTTTAGTTGGTGAATATAGTGTTAGGATTAAGTTAAAACTAAACTAATTAGATTTAAAAAGTTGTTAAGTTTTTCAAATAAGTTAAAAATATAATGTGGTTTAGTTGGTGAATATAATGTTGGAATTAAGTTAAAACAAAACTAATTAGACTTAAAAAGTTGTGAAGTTCTTCAAATAATCAAATATATAATGTGATTTAGTTGGTGAATATAGTATTGAAATTAAGTTAAAACTAAACTAATTAGACTTAAAAAGTTGTTAAGTTCTTCAAATAAGTTAAAATATATAATGTGGTTTAGTTTGTGAATATTGTGTTAGTTAAGTTAAAACTAAACTAATTAGACTTAAAAATTTGTTAAATTCTTCAAATAAGTTAAAATATATAATGTGGTTTAGTTGGTGAATATGGAGTTGAAATTAAGTTAAAACTAAACTAATTAGACTTAAAAGGTTGTTAAGTTCTTCAAATAAGTTAAAAATATAATGTGGTTTAGTTGGTGAATATAGTGTTGGAATTAAGTTAAAACAAAACTAATTAGACTTAAAAAGTTGTAAAGTTCTTCAAATAAGTCAAATATATAATGTGATGTAGTTGGTGAATATAGTATTGAAATTAAGTTAAAACTAAACTAATTAGACTTAAAAAGTTGTTAAGTTCTTCAAATAAGTTAAAATATATAATGTGGTTTAGTTGGTGAATATTGTGTTAGTTAAGTTAAAACTAAACTAATTAGACTTAAAAATTTGTTAAATTCTTCAAATAAGTTAAAATATATAATGTGGTTTAGTTGGTGAATATGGAGTTGAAATTAAGTTAAAACTAAACTAATTAGACTTAAAAGGTTGTTAAGTTCCTCAAATCAGTTAAAATATATAATGTGGTTTAGTTGGTGAATATAGTATTGGAATTAAGTTAAAACTAAACTAATTAGACTTAAAAAGTTGTTAAGTTCTTCAAATAAGTTTAAATATATAATGTGATTTAGTTGGTGAATATAATGTTGGAATTAAGTTAAAACTAAACTAATTAGACTTAGAAAGTTGTTAAAATATTTTAATAAGTTATAATATATAATGTGGTTTAGTTGGTGAATATAATGTTGGAATTAAGTTAAAACTAAACTAATTAGACATAAAAGTTGTTAAGTTCTTCAAATAAGTTAGAATATATAAAGTGGTTTAGTTGGTGAATAAAGTGTTGGAATTAAGTTATAACTAAACTAATTAGATTTAAAAAGTTGTTACATTCTTAAAATAAGTTAAAGTATATAATATGGTTTAGTTAGGGAATATAGTGTTGGAATTAAGTTAAAACTAAACTAATTAGATTTCAAAAGTTGTTAAGTACTTCAATAAGTTAAAATATATAATGTGGTTGAGTAATATAGTGTTGGAATTAAGTTAAAACTAAACTAATTAGACTTAAAAAGTTGTTAAGTCGTTTTAATAAGTTAATTATATAATGTGGTTTAGTTGGTAAATATAGTGTTGAAATTAAGTTTAAACTAAACTAATTAGAATTAAAAAATTGTTAAGTTCTTCAAATAAGTTAAAATATATATTTTAGTTTAATTGGTGAATATAGTATAGTAATTAAGTAAAAACTAAACTAATTAGACTTAGAAAGTTATTAAGTTCTTCAAATAAGTTAAAATATATAATGTGGTTTAGTTCGTGAATATAGTGTTGGAATTAAGTAAAAACTAAACTAGTTAGACTTATAAAGTTGTTAAGTTCTTCAAATAAGTTAATATATGACGTGGTTTAGTTGGTGAATATAATGTTGGAATTAAGTTAAAACTAAACTAATTAGACTTCAAAAGTTGTTTAGTTCTTCAAATAAGTTAAAATATATAATGTGGTTTAGTTGGTGAATATGGAGTTGAAATTAAGTTAAAACTAAACTAATTAGACTTAAAAGGCTATTAAGTTCCTCAAATAAAATATATAATGTGGTTTAGTTGGTGAATATAGTGTTGGAATTAAGTTAAAACTAAACTAATTAGACTTAAAAAGTTGTTAAGTTCTTCAAATAAGTTAAAATATATAATGTGGTTTAGTTGGTGAATATAGTGTTGGAATTAAGTTAAAACTAAACTAATTAGACTTAAAAAGTTGTTAGGTTTTTCAAATAAGTTAAAATATATAATGTGGTTTAGTTGGTGAATATAGTGTTGGAATTAAGTTAAAATTAAACTAATTAGACTTAGAAAGTTATTAGAATATTTTAATAGGTTATAATATATAATGTTGTTTAGTTGTTGAATATCGTGTTGGAATTAAGTTAAAACTAAACTAATTAGACTTTAAAAGTTGTTAAGTTCTTCAAATAAGTTAGAATTTATAATGTGGTTTAGTTGGTGAATAAAGTGTTGGAATTAAGTTAAAACTAAACTAATTAGACTTAAAAAGTTGTTACATTCTTAAAATAAGTTAAAATATATAATATGGTTTAGTTGGGGAATATAGTATTGGAATTAAGTTAAAACTAAACTAATTAGACTTCAAAAGTTGTTAAGTTCTTCAAAAAAATTAAAATATATAATGTGGTTGAGTATATAGTGTTGGAATTAAGTTAAAACTATACTAGTTAGACTTAAAAAGTTGTTAAGTCATTTTAATAAGTTAAATATATAATGTGGTTTAGTTGGTAAATATAGTGTTGGAATTAAGTTAAAACTAAACTAATTAGACTTAAACGGTTGTTAAGTTCTTCAAATAAGTTAAAATATATATTTTGGTTTAATTGGTCAATATAGTATAGTAATTAAGTTAAAACTAAACAAATTAGACTTAGAAAGTTATTAAGTTCTTCAAATAAGTTAAAATATATAATGTGGTTTAGTTCGTGAATATAGTGTTGGAATTAAGTAAAAACTAAACTAGTTAGACTTATAAAGTTGTTAAGTTCTTCAAATAAGTTAATATATGATGTGGTTTAGTTGGTGAATATAATGTTGGATTTAAGTTAAAACTAAACTAATTAGACTTCAAAAGTTGTTTAGTTCTTCAAATAAGTTAAAATATATAATTTGGTTTAGTTGGTGAATATAGTGTTAGGATTAAGTTAAAACTAAACTAATTAGATTTAAAAAGTTGTTAAGTTTTTCAAATAAGTTAAAAATATAATGTGGTTTAGTTGGTGAATATAATGTTGGAATTAAGTTAAAACAAAACTAATTAGACTTAAAAAGTTGTGAAGTTCTTCAAATAATCAAATATATAATGTGATTTAGTTGGTGAATATAGTATTGAAATTAAGTTAAAACTAAACTAATTAGACTTAAAAAGTTGTTAAGTTCTTCAAATAAGTTAAAATATATAATGTGGTTTAATTTGTGAATATTGTGTTAGTTAAGTTAAAACTAAACTAATTAGACATAAAAATTTGTTAAATTCTTCAAATAAGTTAAAATATATAATGTGGTTTAGTTGGTGAATATGGAGTTGAAATTAAGTTAAAACTAAACTAATTAGACTTAAAAGGTTGTTAAGTTCTTCAAATAAGTTAAAAATATAATGTGGTTTAGTTGGTGAATATAGTGTTGGAATTAAGTTAAAACAAAACTAATTAGACTTAAAAAGATGTAAAGTTCTTCAAATAAGTCAAATATATAATGTGATGTAGTTGGTGAATATAGTATTGAAATTAAGTTAAAACTAAACTAATTAGACTTAAAAAGTTGTTAAGTTCTTCAAATAAGTTAAAATATATAATGTGGTTTAGTTGGTGAATATTGTGTTTGTTAAGTTAAAACTAAACTAATTAGACTTAAAAATTTGTTAAATTCTTCAAATAAGTTAAAATATATAATGTGGTTTAGTTGGTGAATATGGAGTTGAAATTAAGTTAAAACTAAACTAATTAGACTTAAAAGGTTGTTAAGTTCCTCAAATAAGTTAAAATATATAATGTGATTTAGTTGGTGAATATAGTATTGGAATTAAGTTAAAACTAAACTAATTAGATTTAAAAAGTTGATAAGTTCTTCAAATAAGTTTAAATATATAATGTGGTTTAGTTGGTGAATATAATGTTGGAATTAAGTTAAAACTAAACTAATTAGACTTAGAAAGTTGTTAAAATATTTTAATAAGTTATAATATATAATGTGGTTTAGTTGGTGAATATAATGTTGGAATTAAGTTTAAACTAAACTAATTAGACATAAAAGTTGTTAAGTTCTTCAAATAAGTTAGAATATATAAAGTGGTTTAGTTGGTGAATAAAGTGTTGGAATTAAGTTATAACTAAACTAATTAGATTTAAAAAGTTGTTACATTCTTAAAATAAGTTAAAGTATATAATATGGTTTAGTTAGGGAATATAGTGTTGGAATTAAGTTAAAACTAAACTAATTAGATTTCAAAAGTTGTTAAGTACTTCAAATAAGTTAAAATATATAATGTGGTTGAGTAATATAGTGTTGGAATTAAGTTAAAAACTAAACTAATTAGACTTAAAAAGTTGTTAAGTCGTTTTAATAAGTTAATTATATAATGTGGTTTAGTTGGTAAATATAGTGTTGAAATTAAGTTTAAACTAAACATATTACAATTAAAAAATTGTTAAGTTCTTCAAATAAGTTAAAATATATATTTTAGTTTAATTGGTGAATATAGTATAGTAATTAAGTAAAAACTAAACTAATTAGACTTAGAAAGTTATTAAGTTCTTCAAATAAGTTAAAATATATAATGTGGTTTAGTTCGTGAATATAGTGTTGGAATTAAGTAAAAACTAAACTAGTTAAACTTATAAAGTTGTTAAGTTCTTCAAATAAGTTAATATATGACGTGGTTTAGTTGGTGAATATAATGTTGGAATTAAGTTAAAACTAAACTAATTAGACTTCAAAAGTTGTTTAGTTCTTCAAATAAGTTAAAATATATAATGTGGTTTAGTTGGTGAATATGGAGTTGAAATTAAGTTAAAACTACACTAATTAGACTTAAAAGGCTATTAAGTTCCTCAAATAAAATATATAATGTGGTTTAGTTGGTGAATATAGTGTTGGAATTAAGTTAAAACTAAACTAATTAGACTTAAAAAGTTGTTAAGTTCCTCAAATAAGTTAAAATATATAATGTGGTTTAGTTGGTGAATATAGTGTTGGAATTAAGTTAAAACTAAACTAATTAGACTTAAAAAGTTGTTAGGTTTTTCAAATAAGTTAAAATATATAATGTGGTTTAGTTGGTGAATATAGTGTTGGAATTAAGTTAAAATTAAACTAATTAGACTTAGAAAGTTATTAGAATATTTTAATAGGTTATAATATATAATGTTGTTTAGTTGGTGAATATCGTGTTGAAATTAAGTTAAAACTAAACTAATTAGACTTTAAAAGTTGTTAAGTTCTTCAAATAAGTTAGAATTTATAATGTGGTTTAGTTGGTGAATAAAGTGTTGGAATTAAGTTAAAACTAAACTAATTAGACTTAAAAAGTTGTTACATTCTTAAAATAAGTTAAAATATATAATATGGTTTAGTTGGGGAATATATTATTGGAATTAAGTTAAAACTAAACTAATTAGACTTCAAAAGTTGTTAAGTTCTTCAAATAAATTAAAATATATAATGTGGTTGAGTATATAGTGTTGGAATTAAGTTAAAACTATACTAGTTAGACTTAAAAAGTTGTTAAGGCATTTTAATAAGTTAAATATATAATGTGGTTTAGTTGGTAAATATAGTGTTGGAATTAAGTTAAAACTAAACTAATTAGACTTAAACGGTTGTTAAGTTCTTCAAATAAGTTAAAATATATATTTTGGTTTAATTGGTCAATATAGTATAGTAATTAAGTTAAAACTAAACAAATTAGACTTAGAAAGTTATTAAGTTCTTCAAATAAGTTAAAATATATAATGTGGTTTATTTGTGAATATAGTGTTGGAATTAAGTAAAAACTAAACTAGTTAGACTTATAAAGTTGTTAAGTTCTTCAAATAAGTTAATATATGATGTGGTTTAGTTGGTGAATATAATGTTGGATTTAAGTTAAAACTAAACTAATTAGACTTCAAAAGTTGTTTAGTTCTTCAAATAAGTTAAAATATATAATTTGGTTTAGTTGGTGAATATAGTGTTAGGATTAAGTTAAAACTAAACTAATTAGATTTAAAAAGTTGTTAAGTTTTTCAAATAAGTTAAAAATATAATGTGGTTTAGTTGGTGAATATAATGTTGGAATTAAGTTAAAACAAAACTAATTAGACTTAAAAAGTTGTGAAGTTCTTCAAATAATCAAATATATAATGTGATTTAGTTGGTGAATATAGTATTGAAATTAAGTTAAAACTAAACTAATTAGACTTAAAAAGTTGTTAAGTTCTTCAAATAAGTTAAAATATATAATGTGGTTTAATTTGTGAATATTGTGTTAGTTAAGTTAAAACTAAACTAATTAGACTTAAAAATTTGTTAAATTCTTCAAATAAGTTAAAATATATAATGTGGTTTAGTTGGTGAATATGGAGTTGAAATTAAGTTAAAACTAAACTAATTAGACTTAAAAGGTTGTTAAGTTCTTCAAATAAGTTAAAAATATAATGTGGTTTAGTTGGTGAATATAGTGTTGGAATTAAGTTAAAACAAAACTAATTAGACTTAAAAAGATGTAAAGTTCTTCAAATAAGTCAAATATATAATGTGATGTAGTTGGTGAATATAGTATTGAAATTAAGTTAAAACTAAACTAATTAGACTTAAAAAGTTGTTAAGTTCTTCAAATAAGTTAAAATATATAATGTGGTTTAGTTGGTGAATATTGTGTTAGTTAAGTTAAAACTAAACTAATTAGACTTAAAAATTTGTTAAATTCTTCAAATAAGTTAAAATATATAATGTGGTTTAGTTGGTGAATATGGAGTTGAAATTAAGTTAAAACTAAACTAATTAGACTTAAAAGGTTGTTAAGTTCCTCAAATAAGTTAAAATATATAATGTGATTTAGTTGGTGAATATAGTATTGGAATTAAGTTAAAACTAAACTAATTAGACTTAAAAAGTTGTTAAGTTCTTCAAATAAGTTTAAATATATAATGTGGTTTAGTTGGTGAATATAATGTTGGAATTAAGTTAAAACTAAACTAATTAGACTTAGAAAGTTGTTAAAATATTTTAATAAGTTATAATATATAATGTGGTTTAGTTGGTGAATATAATATTGGAATTAAGTTAAAACTAAACTGTCACGACCCAAAAATGGATGTGATGGCACTCGTCTTATCCCACCAAGACAAGTCAGCCTAAAACTTAACCATTACAATAAAATGCGAAAAATTCAAAATAAATTCAAAACACCCCCAAAATCTGGTTGTCACTTGTACAAGCCTCTAAAGTATTACAATTGATTCAAGAAAAAAAAATCTCAAATGACATTGTTTGTCAAATAGAACAAGATCATAAATAGGAGTAAGAAGGTCTGCTGAGATAACAAACAGCTAGCTCACAATTCTCCACAAGAAGCCTCAGACAAGGAGAAGAGAAAATATCACAAAGTCCGGGCTAGTAACCTACAAAAACAATTGTAGTAGCAAGGGGTGAGTACCAACCACACGGTACCCAACAAGTAAACTTCTAAACACAAGCTAAGGGAATAAAATACGGGTACTCCTTACACACCAACCGAACCTCCACAACTACAACCTGCATAAAATTCAGCCCAACCTAACAGTTCACAGTTTCAATAGCACCCAGCTCATCAAAATCATTTTCAACAAATTTGCACATCCTCAACTACAAACTCAATATTCAACAATCAAAACTTTTACAAAAAAAGACACTCACAATATCAGCAACACACAAGATCAAGTTCATCAAGTAGAGGTAATCAAATATCAAGTACTTTCCAACCACCAATAAAACACATAATCATCCAGAATGAAGGATGTCATGAGATGCAATGCAACATGACATTATGAAGTGATATGCCTCTATTTACCAATTTCTCTCTCAACCATATATACATGATACTCCTCGGAAATACATCGAGAGTTCATGACCCATGGGGGACTCGCGAGGTCCATATACCGACACGGACGATCTCCACGTGTCTGTGCGGACGATCTCAACGCACTATCATAAATCAAACAAATTCCGCACGGACGATCTCTATGTGCCCAAATCATAATCATAGCTTTTCTATCGCACGGACGATCTCCACGTGCCCAAATAATCATAACTCGATCTCAACACGGACGATCTCCACGTGTTAGACCTTTACTCAAATACCCAATCTCATGTCAATGCATGTGCACAATATGACATCAAATAAAGGAGATGAGGCAACATCTCAATAAATCAAAAGTCACTATGACATATAATCATCTCAATTATCACAATTATACGGGTTCAATAAAGAACACAATCACACATAATAAATCAAATCAATAATATATCAGTTAATACTCACATGCTTTGGCATTCTCGGATTACAATCCACATTCTATAGTATTAGACCTTTCCATTATAATACCGGTACTCGTACCATTCTCAACACACCACATACAAACAAATAATCACATCATTTTTTTATTATCCCCTTTTATCATTAGAATTAATCAATGTGGACAAGTCAACCCTCACAAAGTCCCATTACTCCCAAACATATACCACCAGAAAATACACGCATTTCATACACTTAGCAAGAGTTTAGAAATTCACTTGCCTCATTAGTTAAACAATTACTTCAGGACTTGAGTCTTCCCTTTTCGTTGTACTTCCAACTCAAAGCAATCTAATTCACATTAAATAACCACAATAAGGTTTCAAGACTAACAACACCTATATTACTATGTGTCTAGTCTAGATCGACAAACTCACTCAAATCTATAACAAGCTCCTAATCTTGATGCCAAGTAACATGTCAACTCTCATATTATTATTTTTTCTAATTTCAAGGCTAACGTTAAGTTTCAATTTTATATGATAACTATAAGAAAATTCAATAAAAGTCATGTTACATATATATGTAAACATTTAAACCGAAGAACTTAAAAACTAATTCCTTAAAATTCCATATACGCATAGCATGTTAACCTTATTAATTCTATAATATAATAAAATATTCCCTAATGATTAGCTCATCATTATCATTATTGCACAAGCAATTAAATCTATTAAGATTCTGTTAACAATGTATGTATTTGCAATGTCTCTTATCTTTCGCCTATGATATAATATACAATTGATTTATAAATAAAATCATAACAATTAATGCATATCAAGGAACTAGAATTTCATTTAAGCTGTTACCTGAAGCCACGATTATTCTCTACGTCCGCCGCCTCTCAACCGAGGTAAACTTTTATGTTCCATTCTTTATCTTATTTTCTAAGTTAATTATATATAAAAGTAATAAACCCTAGTAAATTATCTTAATATGGTTCAAATAATTTTAAATAAATTATGACATTACCCATTAATTAACCACCAATTAAATAAATTATTTAATATATACCCATTAATTAAATACATAGTTAAATAAATAGTTTAAATTTTTCAAACCAACTTCACCAACTGATCAAAAGTAATCCGGGGCAATTATCAATAGGGGTAAAAATAGTAATTTTGTATAAATTTCCAAAAATGACTTTATGGGTCATTACATAAACTAATTAGACTTAAAAAGTTGTTAAGTTCTTCAAATAAGTTAGAATATATAAAGTGGTTTAATTGGTGAATAAAGTGTTGGAATTAAGTTATAACTAACTAATTAGACTTAAAAAGTTGTTACATTCTTAAAATAAGTTAAAGTATATAATATGGTTTAGTTAGGGAATATAGTGTTAGAATTAAGTTAAAACTAAACTAATTAGATTTCAAAAGTTGTTAAGTTCTTCAAATAAGTTAAAATATATAATGTGGTTGAGTAATATAGTGTTGGAATTAAGTTAAAACTAAACTAATTAGACTTAAAAAGTTGTTAAGTCGTTTTAATAAGTTAATTATATAATGTGGTTTAGTTGGTAAATATAGTGTTGGAATTAAGTTTAAACTAAACTAATTAGAATTAAAAAGTTGTTAAGTTCTTCAAATAAGTTAAAATATATATTTTAGTTTAATTGGTGAATATAGTATAGTAATTAAGTAAATATAAACTAATTAGACTTAGAAAGTTATTAAGTTCTTCAAATAAGTTAAAATATATAATGTGGTTTAGTTCGTGAATATAGTGTTGGAATTAAGTAAAAACTAAACTAGTTAGACTTATAAAGTTGTTAAGTTCTTCAAATAAGTTAATATATGACGTGGTTTAGTTGGTGAATATAATGTTGGAATTAAGTTAAAACTAAACTAATTAGACTTCAAAAGTTGTTT
The DNA here is from genome assembly GCA_016801875.1 of Solanum sitiens. Taxonomy (NCBI): domain Eukaryota; kingdom Viridiplantae; phylum Streptophyta; class Magnoliopsida; order Solanales; family Solanaceae; genus Solanum; species Solanum sitiens. The sequence goes on along the minus strand of JABWTJ010000054.1, from coordinate 1,998,850 downwards.
AGTTCTTTAAATAAGTTAAAATATATAATGTGGTTTAGTTGGTGAATATGGAGTTGAAATTAAGTTAAAACTAAACTAATTAGACTTAAAAGGTTGTTAAGTTCCTCAAATAAAATATATAATGTGGTTTAGTTGGTGAATATAGTATTGGAATTAAGTTAAAACTAAACTAATTAGACTTAAAAAGTTGTTAGGTTTTTCAAATAAGTTAAAATATATAATGTGGTTTAGTTGGTGAATATAGTGTTGGAATTAAGTTAAAATTAAACTAATTAGACTTAGAAAGTTATTAGAATATTTTAATAAGTTATAATATATAATGTGGTTTAGTTGGTGAATATCGTGTTGGAATTAAGTTAAAACTAAACTAATTAGACTTTAAAAGTTGTTAAGTTCTTCAAATAAGTTAGAATATATAATGTGGTTTAGTTGGTGAATAAAGTGTTAGAATTAAGTTAAAACTAAACTAATTAGACTTAAAAAGTTGTTAAGTTCTTCAAATAAGTTAAAATATATATTTTCGTTTAATTGGTGAATATAGTATAGTAATTACGTAAAAACTAAACTAATTAGACATAGAAAGTTATTAAGTTCTTCTAATAAGTTAAAATATATAATGTGGTTTAGTTCGTGAATATAGTGTTGGAATTAAGTAAAAACTAAACTAGTTAGACTTATAAAGTTGTTAAGTTCTTCAAATAAGTTAATATATGACGTGGTTTAGTTGGTGAATATAATGTTGGAATTAAGTTAAAATTAAACTAATTAGACTTCAAAAGTTGTTTAGTTCTTAACATAAGTTAAAATATATAATGTGGTTTAGTTGGTGAATATGGAGTTGAAATTAAGTTGAAACTAAACTAATTAGACTTAAAAGGTTGTTAAGTTCCTCAAATAAAATATATAATGTGGTTTAGTTGGTGAATATAGTGTTGGAATTAAGTTAAAACTAAACTAATTAGACTTAAAAAGTTGTTAGGTTTTTCAAATAAGTTAAAATATATAATGTGGTTTAGTTGGTGAATATAGTGTTGGAATTAAGTTAAAATTAAACTAATTAGACTTAGAAAGTTATTAGAATATTTTAATAACTTATAATATATAATGTGGTTTAGTTGGTGAATATCGTGTTGGAATTAAGTTAAAACTAAACTAATTAGACTTTAAAAGTTGTTAAGTTCTTCAAATAAGTTAGAATATATAATGTGGTTTAGTTGGTGAATAAAGTGTTGGAATTAAGTTAAAACTAAACTAATTAGACTTAAAAAGTTGTGAAGTTCTTCAAATAGTCAAATATATAATGTGATTTAGTTGGTGAATATAGTATTGAAATTAAGTTAAAACTAAACTAATTAGACTTAAAAAGTTTTTAAGTTCTTCAAATAAGTTAAAATATATAATGTGGTTTAGTTTGTGAATATTGTGTTAGTTAAGTTAAACCTAAACTAATTAGACTTAAAAATTTGTTAAATTCTTCAAATAAGTTAAAATATAAAATTTGGTTTAGTTGGTGAATATAGTGTTAGAATTAAGTTAAAACTAAACTAATTAGATTTAAAAAGTTGTTAAGTTCTTCAAATAAGTTAAAAATATAATGTGGTTTAGTTGGTGAATATAGTGTTGGAATTAAGTTAAAACAAAACTAATTAGACTTAAAAAGTTGTAAAGTTCTTCAAATAAGTCAAATATATAATGTGATGTAGTTGGTGAATATAGTATTGAAATTAAGTTAAAACTAAATTAATTATACTTAAAAAGTTGTTAAGTTCTTCAAATAAGTTAAAATATATACTGTGGTTTAGTTGGTGAATGTCACGACCCAAAAATGGACGTGATGGCACTCGTCTTATCCCACCAAGACAAGTCAGCCTAAAACTCGACCATTACAATAAAAATGCGGAAATTTTATAAGTTACTCAAAAGTACCTCCAAAATCTGGTTGTCACGTGTACAAGCCTCCAAAGTAATACAATTGATTTCAAGAAACGCAAATCTCAAATGAACTTGTTTCTAGAATAGAACAAGGTCATAACTAAGGAGAAAGAAAGTACGCTGAGACGACAATCTCCAAGAAGCCTCAGACAAGGAGAAGAGAAATATCACAAAGTCCGGGCTAGTAACCTACAAAAAAATTATAGTAGCAAGGGGTGAGTACCAAACCACACGGTACCCAGCAAGTAAACGTCTAAACTCAAGCTAAGGGGATAAAATACGGGTACTCCTTACACACCAACCGAACCTCCACAACTACAACCTGCATAAAATTCAGCCCAACCTAACAGTTCACAGTTTTCATAGCACCCAGCTCATCAAAATCATTTTTATGAATTTGCACATCCTCAACTATAAACTCAATATTCAACAATCACAACTTTCACAAAAAGACACTAACAATATCAGCAACACACAAGATCAAGTTCATCAAATAGAGGTAATAAAATATCAAGTACTTTTCAATCACCATTAAAACACATAATCATCAAGAATGAAGAATGTCATGGGATGCAATGCAATATGACACCATGAAGTGATATGCCTCAGAATACCAATTTATCTCTCAACTGTATATACATGATACTCCTCGGAAATACATCGAGAGTTCATGACCCATGGGGGACTCGCGAGGTCCATATACTGACACGGACGATCTGCACGTGTCTGTGCGGACGATCTCAACGCACTATCATAAATCAAACAAATTCCGCACGGACGATCTCCACGTGCCCAAATCATAATCATAATTTTTCTATCGCACGAACGATCTCCACGTGCCCAAATAATCATAACTCGATCTCAATACGGACGATCTCCACGTGTTAGACCTTTACTCATACCCAATCTCATGTCAATGCATGTGCACAATATGATATCAAATAAAGGAGATGATGCAACATCTCAATAAATCAAATGTCGCTATGACATATAATCACCTCAATTATCACAATTATACGGGTTCGGTAAAGAAAACAATCACACATAATAAATCAAATCAATAATATATCAGTTAATGCTCATATGCTTTGGCATTCTCGGATTACAATCCACATTCTATAGTAATAAACCTTCCCATTATAACACCGATACTCGTACCATTCTCAACACATCACATACAAACAAATAATCACATCATCTTTTATTACCCCTTTTTATCATTAGAATTATTCAATGTGGACAAGTCAACCCATCACCAAGTCCCATTACTCCCAAACATATACCACCAGGAAATACACGCATTCCATACACTTAGCAAGAGTTTAGAAATCCACTTGCCTCAATCAATCAAGAATTCATTCTAAGACTTGAGCCTTCCCTTTCGTTGAGCTTTCAAATCAATGCAATCTATTCAAGTACATAGTCACAATAAGATTCCGAAACTAACAACACTAATGTTACTATGGATTTAGCCTAGACTCAAAAACTTACTCAAATATATAGTAAAATTCCTAAATCTTGATTCCAACCAATAGGTTAAATCTCATATTTCCTAATATTATCAAGACTTAAACTATAATGTGATATCGTAATACGAAACTTCAACTACGAAAAAAAAACAAGCATGTCCAGAATTAAAAATTATGAAGAACCAAAGTACGAGGACATATATGCCAAATTGAAATTACTGTTCAACAATCCAAACCTATATATCATTTTAATCATTACTAAATGATTAAATCATTCATCCCAATAATTAATTAGTCATACCATAAGAGCATCACATTGCAGCGATTCAGATGTTCAATTTGGAATATTTTATTTCTTTCCTAATGCAAATCTAATTGCCAAGATACCATCAATTAAGCATCGCCGACTTCCATCCATTTCCCCGATCATAACCTCCTAATTACACCACGATCTACCCCTAATATTGATGCCATTTTTTTTTTATAAATAAATAAATAAAATGTATATGCAAATAAATCAAATTTTCAATTATTATTTTTTTTTTAATTCCAATTCCATTTGTCTGATCCCTATTTCATTTTTTTTTCCAAAGCCAACATTAAAGTAACTGTTACAATTAGGCACATGAATCAGAAAGAGATACTCAATTTTCTTAATATTAAGTTTAAAATTATTACCTGATTCAAGTGCACTTGCGCGGCGTGGGGAGTATTCTCCAAACTTTTACCCTCTTTCTTTTTTTTCGTTCTAAATTAATTGTGTATTAAAGCTTACTCTTAAACAAAGCATATGGGCTTAGCCCATTAGTTACAAACTAAATTAATTATTTAAAAATTAACCATCATAAATATAGTTGAACGAATAGCTTGAGATTCTCAAATCAGTTTCAGTGACTTATTATAATTTACTCGGGAAAATTATTGGGAGGGGTAAAATGGTAATTTAATAAAATATCAAAATGAGGTTTCGGGTCATTACATTATCAACCACTAAAAATCATGTTCGTCCTCGAACATAAGAAAGAAGAAGTCAGACTAATCCATGTTACCAAAAGTCTATGTTATTACCTATCATTTAGTGTTCGTTTTTCTTTTTTTTTTTTTTTTTTTTTTTTTTTTTTTTTTTTTTTTTTTTTTTTTTTTTTTTGTGATCTTCTCCTTTAGACTATTTCATGAAGATCTACTACTAAGAAATAAACCTTCAAATCAAATTTTGACACATCTACAAATCATGAGGAATTACCAAGCCACAAACTAATCCCAAAATAAAATTTGAACCAAAACACTCTTGATTATAACATAATCACCATGATGATTTTTTTTCCCACATAACCACAATCAAATTCAGAATCAATACTGGCTACAATCAGAAGCAGACTTTAAGCAACCACCACACAATCATAATGGACATACCATCATATATCTAATCACAATTTCTTTTTCACAACACAATCTTTTCACGTACTTAAACTATAAAAATCTTATCTTTAGACACTGGTACTCATCAAGGGAGGGTCCAACTTATCTAACACAAAGAAAAAATGGTCATGAAAGTACCCAACAAGTCACACTCTAGGATGCAGAACCATTAACAACACTGGTGGTTAACTATAACTATTTATGAAAGCTCTTCTATATGTTCTCATAAGTAAGGTGGTACATGTAGAATTATTGGTATACCTCAACTATCCCAACAACACAAAATCTGTCATAACTAAAATGACCAATTCTACCCAAGATATCACCCAACTAATAGGACAATCTCAGGATCGGTACACCCTTTCACCCAAAGATGTGGCAACACGAGTAGCGTAAGCAGTGAATCATACTCCAAATAGTACTCAATACGAAAAAAGGTGGTTACGTAAGAATATGCAGAAGCAAAATCGAATAACACACGACACTCCTTCCATAGTGCCCATATAAATAAAATTCCAATCATATGACTCCATCTCCTTGATTTGTTTGTCACCCACAATCAATCAATATGATCCCCATTATAATACTACAAATAATTGATTCATCAAACCCCACCTACTTCTTACAGTGCTCCATTGAAGCTAACACTCTTAATACCTATAAAAATCATAACCACAACAACTATTTACCTTACTCTGAAATTGTCACTAGTATCAAAGTCTTCTTAAATACATTATAGCCTCCAAAATTGTTGAATTATGACTCTCTGTCCCTCTTTCCATTTAAGCATCATGTCACACACAAGACCGATAGTACAAATTTTGAATTTAAAAATACTTTGCCATCGAAGTAAAATAATTGAATCACACTCAATGTCAACTTCACGTGAACTTTCACATACTATTTTTTCAACTACCATTCACACCATTATGTACCTCATGCCAAAACTTGAAGAAATTCTTGGTCACTCGAATAATTATCTATACTATAAACTCATAACATCTATTCATCATCAAATGCCTATGTAACACATCATAATAGTCTATGTTGTCTCATAAAAATAGTAATTTCAATCCCCTCAATATTCTCAAAAACCCTGTATATCTGTAAGTTCATATTTTTCCGTATCGACAAGTCACCTATCATAATCTGAACAATTTAACCCGATATAATCTTACACCACTCATTGTTTTTCACTCAATCTAACAAACAATCTTCATAGAAATTGTTGATAAATCCCTAGTATGTCTACACCGAACCAATTCACAACCATAGTGATATTAGAACTTATATAATACATCCTCCAACTTCAAACTAAGAGAGTATATGAGAGGTCTTATTCCTTCGCTTTTGTTAATTTCTTCACATGAAACACAATTCTAAATACCTTGAACCCTTCAATACATCAGACTCTTGCTCTTCTTGTTGACTTACTCACCAATACTTTTCTTTGACCAATAACGCCTGACATTACCTTATCCTCAAAATAAAAAGTTCAAATGAAACCCTTCCTTAGGTCCTTTGAAATCAAAATGACACACTAGTACTCAAAACATATTTCCGTCCTTCCAGATACTTAATATTCACTGTGATCGATTATTTCTTACCTTACCAATTCACACCTTGACAAAACATACTATCACAAATATAAACTCTTCATGAAAAACTTGAATTTCTTAATCCCAATCATGTAACACAATTTCATTATCTATCAACATTGGCTCATACATTGAATATTTTAATGAGTTCATGTATCTTGGTTTATCATTAATCGCCTCTCCATCGACCTTATCATATCCTTCGCTTAAAAAAAAAATCTAACCATACTTATTATAGAACTCAAATCCACAAAAGATCTCTTCATCACACTCGAGCTAAACTTCTATAGGCTTCTTTCTCAAACCTAATCAAGCAATTTTTTTAACTAATATGAATTAAATGTAACGCTATCACCATAACTATAGGAAAATAAATACAACCATATGTCTCTAGATCTAGTTTTCAACCCTCTAAATATATATATATATATATTTATTTATTTTTTTTTGCCCTTGCAATCATAATAAAATGTTCTTGTTCTCACCTCTTTCTAAAGGCTACACTTCATTCCACATTTTTTTTATTATGATTTCTAGTTGCTTTAAATTCTATTCGGGTGACATCTCAACTCCTCATAAAACTTACCATACAACCACACTACTCATGAAATAGTATTAAACCATACCTTAGAAATTCAAAAGTCACCATTACTATACAAAATTCCTTTAACCAATAAACTTTATCATATAGTTGCATTCCAATCATAATTCATGATGAACTCTTATTAGTATCATGCTCATTAAGCTCTTGTCATCACCACGAAATCAATATTTTCTTCAATATGACACCATAAACTCAGTTATACCAATCAAATTCAAAGGACTAACCCACTTTTATATGCACTTTTTTTTTTATTACTAAAATCTTCAATTACATTCACACAACTATACTATTTGAGACATTCTTTATCCATAAGTTTGTCATGCTGGAATCTATTCATTCCTCTGGACCTTAAGATGAAATCAGTGGTCCTCATTTAAAATTCCCGAGATACACTTCACAACCAAAGCACATAAATACCATACCATCCCTTTATGTTACTTTCAATTATCGAATCACTAGAGATATTATTTATACCACACAAGTATTATCCACTTTATGAGGGTAACTAACCTAACACAACCCCTTCAAATTTTTGAACATTCTAAATCTAACCACACATCATTTCCATAAGTATATCACTCCAATCCTAGTACCATATCTAACATCCAAGCCATATGAAACACCAATTACTAACATGAGGAACTACGCACGAGTCATCACATAATAGAGTGAATGGAATGAAGTGATAAGAACAAAATCAAATAACATACGCACGATAGAGATTCAAGAAGTGAACATTTTTTCTAAAAGTCAATATAGCCTCTCGAAGATAAGTACAGACGTCTCCGCACCGATCCTCGAGACTCTACTTAGACTCGGCTTGTATACACGTGAGACCTATGAACCTAGGGCTCTGATACCATGTTGTCACGACCCAAAAATGGACGTGATGGCACTCGTCTTATCCCACCAAGACAAGTCAGCCTAAAACTCGACCATTACAATAAAAATGCGAAAATTTTATAAGTTACTCAAAAGTACCCCCAAAATCTGGTTGTCACGTGTACAAGCCTCCAAAGTAATACAATTGATTTCAAGAAACGCAAATCTCAAATGAACTTGTTTCTAGAATAGAACAAGGTCATAACTAAGGAGAAAGAAAGTACGCTGAGACGACAATCTCCAAGAAGCCTCAGACAAGGAGAAGAGAAATATCACAAAGTCCGGGCTAGTAACCTACAAAAAAATTATAGTAGCAAGGGGTGAGTACCAAACCACACGGTACCCAGCAAGTAAACGTCTAAACTCAAGCTAAGGGGATAAAATACGGGTACTCCTTACACACCAACCGAACCTCCACAACTACAACCTGCATAAAATTCAGCCCAACCTAACAGTTCACAGTTTTCATAGCACCCAGCTCATCAAAATCATTTTTATGAATTTGCACATCCTCAACTATAAACTCAATATTCAACAATCACAACTTTCACAAAAAGACACTAACAATATCAGCAACACACAAGATCAAGTTCATCAAATAGAGGTAATAAAATATCAAGTACTTTTCAATCACCATTAAAACACATAATCAACAAGAATGAAGAATGTCATGGGATGCAATGCAATATGACACCATGAAGTGATATGCCTCAGAATACCAATTTATCTCTCAACCGTATATACATGATACTCCTCGGAAATACATCGAGAGTTCATGACCCATGGGGGACTCGCGAGGTCCATATACTGACACGGACGATCTGCACGTGTCTGTGCGGACGATCTCAACGCACTATCATAAATCAAACAAATTCCGCACGGACGATCTCCACGTGCCCAAATCATAATCATAATTTTTCTATCGCACGGACGATCTCCACGTGCCCAAATAATCATAACTCGATCTCAATACGGACGATCTCCACGTGTTAGACCTTTACTCATACCCAATCTATTCAAGTACATAGTCACAATAAGATTCCGAAACTAACAACACTAATGTTACTATGGATTTAGCCTAGACTCAAAAACTTACTCAAATATATAGTAAAATTCCTAAATCTTGATTCCAACCAATAGGTTAAATCTCATATTTCCTAATATTATCAAGACTTAAACTATAATGTGATATCGTAATACGAAACTTCAACTACGAAAAAAAAACAAGCATGTCCAGAATTAAAAATTATGAAGAACCAAAGTACGAGGACATATATGCCAAATTGAAATTACTGTTCAACAATCCAAACCTATATATCATTTTAATCATTACTAAATGATTAAATCATTCATCCCAATAATTAATTAGTCATACCATAAGAGCATCACATTGCAGCGATTCAGATGTTCAATTTGGAATATTTTATTTCTTTCCTAATGCAAATCTAATTGCCAAGATACCATCAATTAAGCATCGCCGACTTCCATCCATTTCCCCGATCATAACCTCCTAATTACACCACGATCTACCCCTAATATTGATGCCATTTTTTTTTATGAATAAATAAATAAAATGTATATGCAAATAAATCAAATTTTCAATTATTATTATTATTTTTTTTAATTCCAATTCCATTTGTCTGATCCCTATTTCATTTTTTTTCCAAAGCCAACATTAAAGTAACTGTTACAATTAGGCACATGAATCAGAAAGAGATACTCAATTTTCTTAATATTAAGTTTAAAATTATTACCTGATTCAAGTGCACTTGCGCGGCGTGGGGAGTATTCTCCAAACTTTTACCCTCTTTCTTTTTTTTCGTTCTAAATTAATTGTGTATTAAAGCTTACTCTTAAACAAAGCATATGGGCTTAGCCCATTAGTTACAAACTAAATTAATTATTTAAAAATTAACCATCATAAATATAGTTGAACGAATAGCTTGAGATTCTCAAATCAGTTTCAGTGACTTATTATAATTTACTCGGGAAAATTATTGGGAGGGGTAAAATGGTAATTTAATAAAATATCAAAATGAGGTTTCGGGTCATTACAGTGAATATTGTGTTAGTTAAGTTAAAACTAAACTAATTAGACTTAAAAATTTGTTAAATTCTTCAAATAAGTTAAAATATATAATGTGGTTTAGTTGGTGAATATGGAGTTGAAATTAAGTTAAAACTAAACTAATTAGACTTAAAAGGTTGTTAAGTTCCTCAAATAAGTTAAAATATATAATGTGGTTTAGTTGGTGAATATAGTATTGGAATTAAGTTAAAACTAAACTAATTAGACTTAAAAAGTTGTTAAGTTCTTCAAATAAGTTAAAATATATAATGTGGTTTAGTTGTTGAATATAATGTTGGAATTAAGTTAAAACTAAACTAATTAGACTTAGAAAGTTGTTAAAATATTTTAATAAGTTATAATATATAATGTGGTTTAGTTGGTGAATATAATGTTGGAATTAAGTTAAAACTAAACTAATTAGACTTAAAAAGTTGTTAAGTTCTTCAAATAAGTTAGAATATATAAAGTGGTTTAGTTGGTGAATAAAGTGTTGGAATTAAGTTATAACTAAACTAATTAGACTTAAAAAGTTGTTACATTCTTAAAATAAGTTAAAGTATATAATATGGTTTAGTTAGGGAATATAGTGTTGGAATTAAGTTAAAACTAAACTAATTAGATTTCAAAAGTTGTTAAGTTCTTCAAATAAGTTAAAATATATAATGTGGTTGAGTAATATAGTGTTGGAATTAAGTTAAAACTAAACTAATTAGACTTAAAAAGTTGTTAAGTTGTTTTAATAAGTTAATTATATAATGTGGTTTAGTTGGTAAATATAGTGTTGGAATTAAGTTTAAACTAAACTAATTAGAATTAAAAAGTTGTTAAGTTCTTCAAATATGTTAAATATATATTTTGGTTTAATTGGTGAATATAGTATAGTAATTAAGTAAAAACTAAACTAATTAGACTTAGAAAGTTATTAAGTTCTTCAAATAAGTTAAAATATATAATGTGGTTTAGTTCGTGAATATAGTGTTGGAATTAAGTAAAAACTAAACTAGTTAGACTTATAAAGTTGTTAAGTTCTTCAAATAAGTTAATATATGACGTGGTTTAGTTGGTGAATATAATGTTGGAATTAAGTTAAAACTAAACTAATTAGACTTCAAAAGTTGTTTAGTTCTTAAAATAAGTTAAAATATATAATGTGGTTTAGTTGGTGAATATGAAGTTGAAATTAAGTTAAAACTAAACTAATTAGACTTAAAAGGTTGTTAAGTTCCTCAAATAAAATATATAATGTGGTTTAGTTGGTGAATATAGTGTTGGAATTAAGTTAAAACTAAACTAATTAGACTTAAAAAGTTGTTAGGTGTTTTAAATAAGTTCAAATATATAATGTGGTTTAGTTGGTGAATATAGTGTTGGAATTAAGTTAAAATTAAACTAATTAGACTTAGAAAGTTATTAGAATATTTTAATAAGTTATAATATATAATGTGGTTTAGTTGGTGAATATCGTGTTGGAATTAAGTTAAAACTAAACTAATTAGACTTTAAAAATTGTTAAGTTCTTCAAATAAGTTAGAATATATAATGTGGTTTAGTTGGTGAATAAAGTGTTGGAATTAAGTTAAAATTAAACTAATTAGACTTAAAAAGTTGTTACATTCTTAAAATAAGTTAAAATATATAATATGGTTTAGTTGGGGAATATAGTGTTGGAATTAAGTTAAAACTAAACTAATTAGACTTCAAAAGTTGTTAAGTTCTTCAAATAAATTAAAATATATAACGTGGTTGAGTATATAGTGTTGGAATTAAGTTAAAACTATACTAGTTAGACTTAAAAAGTTGTTAAGTCATTTTAATAAGTTAAATGTATAATGTGGTTTAGTTGGTAAATATAGTGTTGGAATTAAGTTAAAACTAAACTAATTAGACTTAAATGGTTGTTAAATTCTTCAAATAAGTTAAATTATATATTTTGGTTTAATTGGTCAATATGGTATAGTAATTAAGTTAAAACTAAACAAATTAGACTTAGAAAGTTTTTAAGTTCTTCAAATAAGTTAAAATATATAATGTGGTTTAGTTCGTGAATATAGTGTTGGAATTAAGTTAAAACTAAACTAATTAGACTTAGAAAGTTGTTAAAATATTTTAATAAGTTATAATATATAATGTGGTTTAGTTGATGAATAAATTGTTGGAATTAAGTTAAAACTAAACTAATTAGACTTAAAAAGTTGTTAAGTTCTTCAAATAAGTTAGAATATATAATGTGGTTTAGTTGGTGTATAAAGTGTTGGAATTAAGTTATAACTAAACTAATTAGACTTAAAAAGTTGTTACATTCGTAAAATAAGTTAAAGTATATAATATGGTTTAGTTGGGGAATATAGTGTTGGAATTAAGTTAAAATTAAACTAATTAGACTTCAAAAGTTGTTAAGTTCTTCAAATAAGATAAAATATATAATGTGGTTGAGTAATATAGTGTTGGAATTAAGTTAAAACTATACTAATTAGACTTAAAAAGTTGTTAAGTCGTTTTAATAAGTTAAATATATAATGTGGTTTAGTTGGTAAATATAGTGTTTGAATTAAGTTAAAACTAAACTAATTAAAATTAAAAAGTTCTTAAGTTCTTCAAATAAGTTAAAATATATATTTTGGTTTAATTGCTGAATATCGTATAGTAATTAAGTTAAAACTAAACTAATTAGACTTAGAAAGTTATTAAGTTCTTCAAATAAGTTGAAATATATAATATGGTTTAGTTCGTAAATATAGTGTTGTAATTAAGTAAAAACTAAACTAGTTAGACTTATAAAGTTGTTAAGTTTTTCAAATAATTTAATATATGACGTGGTTTAGTTGGTGAATATAATGTTGGAATTAAGTTAAAACTAAACTAATTAGACTTCAAAAGTTGTTTAGTTTTTCAAATAAGTTAAAATATATAATTTGGTTTAGTTGGTGAATATAGTGTTAGGATTAAGTTAAAACTAAACTAATTAGATTTAAAAAGTTGTTATGTTCTTCAAATAAGTTAAAAATATAATGTGGTTTAGTTGGTGAATATAGTGTTGGAATTAAGTTAAAACAAAACTAATTAGACTTAAAAAGTTGTGAAGTTCTTCAAATAAGTCAAATATATAATGTGATTTAGTTGGTGAATATAGTATTGAAATTAAGTTAAAACTAAACTAATTAGACATAAAAAGTTGTTAAGTTCTTCAAATAAGTTAAAATATATAATGTGATTTAGTTTGTGAATATTGTGTTAGTTAAGTTAAAACTAAACTAATTAGACTTAAAAGTTTGTTAAATTCTTCAAATAAGTTAAAATATATAATGTTGGAATTAAGTTAAAACTAAACTAATTAGACTTCAAAAGTTGTTTAGTTCTTAAAATAAGTTAAAATATATAATGTGGTTTAGTTGGTGAATATGGAGTTGAAATTAAGTTAAAACTAAACTAATTAGACTTAAAAGGTTGTTAAGTTCCTCAAATAAAATATATAATGTGGTTTAGTTGGTGAATATAGTGTTGGAATTAAGTTAAAACTAAACTAATTAGACTTAAAAAGTTGTTAGGTTTTTCAAATAAGTTAAAATATATAATGTGGTTTAGTTGGTGAATATAGTTTTGGAATTAAGTTAAAATTAAACTAATTAGACTTAGAAAGTTATTAGAATATTTTAATAAGTTATAATATATAATGTGGTTTAGTTGGTGAATATCGTGTTGGAATTAAGTTAAAACTAAACTAATTAGACTTTAAAAGTTGTTAAGTTCTTCAAATAAGTTAGAATATATAATGTGGTTGTCACGACCCAAATTTTTGCAAGTCGTGATGGCACCTATGTTCCTTACCAATAGGTAAGCCAACCCAACATAATTACCAAACTTAACCAATAATGAGTAAAAAGACAAACACTTAGCAAGAATCTCCAACATTGAATTCCTTACAAGTACGAAATGCGGAAGAAGAAAATACCACCCCAAGAATTGGTGTCTTAAGTACAAGAGCTTCTAAAATACGATGCAAGTCTGAAACTAAAATGACAAATCTAACATAAGGGATATCCTGTCTGAATACTAAATAACAGAATAAATAAAAGATAGAGGGAGGTGTGGGCCACGGAACAGCTAAGCAGCTCACCACAACTCCAAGACACTCCAAGCTCGGACTCAATTTGCTCCACGAGATGTGCCCCTACTCGGAATCGAATCTGCACCACAAAGAGTGCAAAAAGTGTAGTATGAGTACGAAACCACGTGTACCCAGTATATCTCATTGACCGACAACGAAGAAGTAGTGACGGGAGTTTATATAAGAAAATTTATTCTTCAATTATACAAGTCTATAACCAGTCAAGTTTCATCAAATAAAGGTAATCAAACATTAAGTAATTTCCAACCATCAAATAAAACACATAATCATCGAGAATGAAGGATGTGATGAAATGCAATGCAATATGATACCATGAAATAACATGTCTCAGAATACCCAGTACTCTCTCAACCGTATATACATAATACTCCTCGGAAATACATCGAGAGTTCATGACCCATGGGGGACTCGCGAGGTCCATATACCGACACGGACGATCTCCACGTGTCTGTGCGGACGATCTCAACGCACAATCACAAAATCAATAATTTCCGCACGGACGGTCTCCACGTGCCCAAATTACAATCTTAATATCTCACCATCCCCAGCACGGACGATCTCCACGTGCCCAACTTATACTCAAACTCATGTCAATGCATGTACACAATATTATTTCAAATAAGGGGATGATGATGCACCTCAATCAATCAAGTATCAACATAATACATAATCACCTTAGTTATCACAACTATACGGGTGTAGTAAAGAAAACACAATCACACAAGAAATTCAAGTCAATAATACATCAGCTAATGCCCATATGCTTTGGCATTCTCAAACTATAATCCACATTCTATATTAGTAACTTTCCCTTTTATAACACCGGTACTCGTACCAATGCCCGTCACACCATTGATACGAGACCCCCATCTTTCGCCCTTACCCCTTATCTATTTCATTTTTTTTAATCTTTAATTAGGAAAACGTCCTTCAACAAGTCTAAAAAGTCTTAACATACCTCAAGAGCCGAACTCGTTTCACCAATCTTCAAGATTTTTCCTTTCCTTTTCGCAAGGCTTCGGACGTTTCCAATCTACCAATTGTGCAATATTCGTAAGTAAGTGAGTTTGTAGATCTTCAATTTTTTTATATGTCTAACATCTAAGGATAGCAAGAATTTTTTTTTTTGGCAGAACCCAAAATAAGGTTTCTCAAATGACGCTACATTTTTCTTTTTATAGAAAACAATTCAATTCCATCCAATTTAGCCTTTTAATAATGAAAGTAATCATTCCTAATGATTTCTTTTTCCACCATAACAATTTAATTCAACCAGGAAGGGACCACGTTGCATCTTCCCTTTTTTCTTTCTTTATAATAGCTAATTAAGTATTGAAAGTGGGATATCCCACTAACTTAACTTAATTATATGGCTGAGTGGTAAAGGAAAAATACACAAATTACACACTTGGCCCATTAACTAATCACTATATTAAATATTTTAGAAAAATATCTTTAATTAAATAATTGTAGTTACTGAATAGTTTAAAATACCCCTTTAAATTTTCCGGAAGGAGTCAAAATAGTCCTAGTTCTCAAAACGACCTAGCGGGTCGTTACATCACCTACCACTTAAACAGACGTTCATCCTCGAACGGAACAAGAAAAGAACTAACGTGAACGCTCAAAAAGCTGAGGATATTTACTCTTCATGTCTGACTCGATCTCCCATGTAGCCTCCTCCTCTGGACGATGCTTCCATTGAACCTTCACTGAAGCAATCTCTTTCGACCTCAACTTTTGAATTTGCCTATCCAAAATAGTAATCGGCTCCTCCTCAAAAGTCAAATTCTGATCAAGTAACACTGAATCCCATTGAATCACATGAGCACCACCCTGATGATACTTCTTCAGCATCGAAATATGAAATACAGGATGGACACCTGACAAACCAGGTGGCAAAGCCAACTGATACGCCACCTCACCAATACGCTCCACAATCTCGAAAGGGACAATATACCTTGGACTCAACTTGCCCTTCTTTCCGAATCTCATCACACCCTTCATGGGTGAAACCTTAAGTAGAACCCTCTCTCCAACCATAAATTCCAAATCACGAACCTTCCTATCTGCATAACTCTTTTGCCTACTCTGAGCCATGAGAAGTCTATCTTGGATCAACTTGACCTTGTCCAAGGACTCCCTCAACAAATCTGTACCCCACGGTCTAACCTCAAATGCGTCAAACTAACCAATTGGAGATCGACATCTCCTACCATACAAAGTCTCAAATGGTGCCATCTCAATGCTCGAATGATAACTATTATTGTAAGCAAACTCCACTAATGGCAAGAACTGATCCCAGTGACCACCAAAGTCAATCACACACGCCCGTAACATGTCCTCAAGAACCTGAATAGTCCTCTCAGACTGACCATCAGTCTGAGGGTGAAAGGCTGTACTAAGATCCACCCGAGTGCCCAACTCCTTCTGCATAGACCGCCAGAAATGAGATGTAAATTGAGTGCCACGATCTGAAATAATAGAAATAGGAACCCCATGCAAACGAACTATCTCTCGAATATAGATCTTGGCTAACTTCTCTGAGTTATAGGTAGTCTGAACTGGTACAAAGTGTGAAGACTTAGTCAGTCGATCCACAATGACCCATATAGCATCAAACTTACCCAAGGTACGTGGCAATCCTACCACAAAGTCCATAGCAATACGCTCCCACTTCCACTCAGGTATAGGCATCCTCTGTGTCACACCTCCAGGCTTTTGGTGTTCATACTTCACTTGCTGACAATTCAGACACCGGGATACAAAATCTACTATGTCCCTCTTCATCCGACACCACCAATAATGCTGCTTCAAGTCACGATACATCTTAGTAGCCCCCGGATGAATAGAGTACCTCGAACTATGAGCCTCCTCCATGATCAATCTAGTCAAATCACCTGTACGAGGAACACATATACGACCTTTAATTCTCAAAACTTCCTCACTATCAAGAATTGCAGCCTTGGCTTCTCCTTTTAACACCTTGTCCCTAATCTTACATAAATCACCATCATCAAACTGTTGAGCCCGAATCTGCTCCAACAAAGATGACCTAGCCTCCACATAAGCCAACACCTTACCAGATTCTGAAATATCAAGTCTCACAAAGCTATTGGACAAGGATTGGACATCCCTAGCTAAAGGACGCTCGCCAACCTGTAACATGGCTAGACTACCCATACTTACCGCCTTCCGACTCAAGGCATCTGCTACAACATTTGCCTTGCCTGGATGATAAAGAATAGTCATATCGTAGTCTTTGAGCAACTCCAACCATCTCCTCTGCCTCAAATTGAGATCCCTCTGATTGAATATATACTGGAGACTACGATGATCCGTGAATACCTCACAATGCACACCATAAAGATAATGCCTCCAAATCTTTAATGCAAACACAACAGCCGCCAACTCTAAATCATGAATAGGGTAGTTCTTCTCATGAACCTTCAATTGCCTTGAAGCATAAGCTATCACTTTTCCCTTCTGCATTAATACACAACCAAGACCAATCCGAGAAGCATCACAATATACAACAAAACCCTCTCCCTCCACGGGTAGGGTCAAAATCGGAGCAGTAGTCAATAAAGTCTTGAGCTTTTGGAAACTAACCTCACATTCGTCAGACCACTGAAAAGTCACCTCCTTCTGTGTCAATCTAGTTAATGGAGATGCAATGGATGAGAAACCCTCAACAAACCGTCGATAATAACCTGCAAGGCCCAAGAAACTCCGAATCTCAGTAACTGAAGCAGGTCTGACCCAATCTCTAACCGCCTCAATCTTCTTAGGATCCACCATGATACCCTCCTTGGACACTACATGTCCCAAGAATGCTACCGAACTAAGCCAAAACTCACACTTTGAAAACTTTGCATAAAGCTTCTTCTCCTTTAGAATCCCAAGAACAATCCTCAAATGATGCTCATGTTTCTCCTTAGTGCGTGAGTATATCAATATATCATCTATGAATACAATAACAAAGGAATCCAAATACGGTCTGAACACTCCATTCATCAAGTCCATAAAAGTTGCTGGGGCATTAGTCAATCCGAAAGACATCACCAAAAACTCGTAATGGCCATAACGTGTTCGAAAAGCTGTCTTAGGGATATCCTCTGCCCTAACCTTCAGCTGATGATAGCCAGATCTCAAGTCAATCTTGGAGAAAACTGAAGCACCCTGCAACTGATCAAATAAATCATCAATACGAGGTATCGGGTACTTATTTCTGATGGTTACCTTGTTCAACTGCCGATAGTCAATACACATACGCATAGATCCATCTTTCTTCTTCACAAATAACACTGGAGCACCCCAAGGAGATACACTTGGTCTAATAAAACCTTTCCTCAACAAATCCTGCAACTGCTCCTTCAACTCTTTCAATTCAGCCGGTGCCATACGATAAGGAGGAATGGAAATAGGCCGAGTGCCTGGCTCCACATCAATACAAAAATCAATATCACGATCTGGTGGAAGACCTGGTAAATCGGTCGGGAATACCTCTGAAAATTCACTCACCACTGGAATAGACTCAAGCAGAGGAGTCTCAACACTAGTATCTCGAATGTGTGCCAAGTAAGCCAAACATCCTCTCTGTACCAACTGACGAGCCTTAAGAAATGATATCACACCCTTACGAGGGTGACTAAGAGAACCTCTCCATTCTACTGTAGGAATTCCAGGCATAGTTAAAGTGATTGTCTTGGCATGGCAATTTAAAATTGCGTGGTAAGAAGAAAACCAATCCATACCAAGAATCACATCAAAATCTACCATATCTAAGACCTTTAAATCCACATGAGTGTCATACCCCATCAAGGTAACAATACATAAACGATACACCCGATCTACAACTACAGAATCCCCGACAGGAGTAGAAATATGTACCGGCAATTCAAGGGACTCACATAATATATCCAGACTAGGAGCGAAATATGTGGACACATAAGAATAAGTAGAGCCTGGATCAAATAATACAGTAGCTGGTCGATGACAAATCGGAATAATACCTGTGATAACAGCATCTGAAGCCTCAGCCTCTGGCCTACCCGGAAAGGCATAACAATGAGAACGACCTCCCTCAGATTGTGAATCTCCACGACCACCACCTCGACCAGAAGAAGAACCACCTCTACCTGAGTAAGAGCCACCTCTACCACTCTGTGCACCACCCCTAGCTGGAGGTTGTGCAGCCCTGAAAGTCGAAGCTTGAGAACCCTGATGTAAGCACCACGTCTGGTCCTAGGGCAGTCTCTCACATAGTGTCCCATATCACCACACTCAAAACAGCCTCTATGAGACGTAGGCTGATGAGAGGGACCTGAATGACCAGAATGCCCTCCACGAACTATAGGTCTAGAAGATGAACCCTGTGAAGTATGCAATGAGCTCGAAGAGCTATACCCAGCGTAACCAGCCTCAGACGCTGGTATAGCAGCATGAATGGGTTTGCTAGACTGAGGGTGATAACCTCTGCCCACGTAACCCCGACTCCTAGGCGGACCACCACCATAATCACCTGAATAACGAGTCCTCTTGCCCTCACGCTGCTCAAATCCCTCACGCCGAATCATCTCCAACTCCTTAGCAGCATCTACCACTTTCTGGAATGGAACACCAGAAGCAGCAACCTGAGAAACTCCTAGACGAATTGGAATAATCAACCCCTTAACAAACCTTCTCACTCTCTCAGCCTCTATGGGAAGTATCATCGAAGCATGCCTAGCCAAGGCATGAAATTTACCCTCATACTCTGCAACTGACATACCACCTTGTTGCAAACCCTCAAACTCGGCCCTCTTGCGCTCCCTCTCACTGCGTGGAACAAATTTGGATAGAAATACCAGAGTAAACTGAGTCCAGGATAGTGGAGAGGATCCAGCTGGCCTACTACTAATATAATCCCTCCACCATTGTTTGGCAGAGCCAGTCATCTGAAAAACTGTATAGTCAACTCCATGAGACTCCACCAATCCAAGATTATGCAACCTCTCATGACAACTAACAATAAATTCATATGCATCCTCAGCTAAGTCACCAGTATAAGTAGGAGGATTCATTAGTCTGAACCTCCCAAACATCTTTTGCTCATCAATAGTCATAGAAGGCCTATTCACCAAATGTGATGTCATATCTGGAAACTCCATACTATCCAAACGAAGAGCTACAGCGGCAGCTGGCTGAGTCCTGGGAGTCTGAGAATCTGGAGCAACTATCGGATCTGGAGTTTGACCTCCAACACGGGTCTGTGAGCCATCAGAAGTGACATGCAAAGCTCCTGCCTGAGCCATCCCCTCTAGGATTCCCAACATACGAGCCAAGGTATCTTGAAGCACTGGGGTGACAATAGTACTGGGTGGAGCCTGAGCTGGCCCATCTCCGTCGACATGATCTTGCACATCCCCATGAATAGCCTCTGCATCAGGAGGTACGGTCCTATCACGACCCTGGGTAGCTATTGGTACTTGACCTTCCACAGGTGCTGCAATACGGCCCCTACCCCGACCTCGAGCTCGTCCCCTGCCTCTACCTCGGATAGTGTTCCCAGAAGCAGGCGCAGGAATAGGATCCTGACCACCACTTGCAGATGTACGATTCCTCGCCATCTGAGAGAGAATAAGATATCAAGATTAGAATTTCAACAAGGTCAAGTGTGCACGATAATGAATAAAAGAACAGAATATTTCCTAAATGTCCTATAGCCTCTCGAAGATAGGTATGGACGTCTTCATACCGATCCGCAAGACTCTACTAGACATTGCTCTTGTACTCGTGAGACCGATGAACCTAGGGCTCTGATACCAAATTTGTCACGACCCAAATTTTTGCAAGTCGTGATGGCACCTATGTTCCTTACCAATAGGTAAGCCAACCCAACATAATTACCAAACTTAACCAATAATGAGTAAAAAGACAAACACTTAGCAAGAATCTCCAACATTGAATTCATTACAAGTACAAAATGCGGAAGAAGAAAATACCACCCCAAGAATTGGTGTCTTAAGTACAAGAGCTTCTAAAATACGATGCAAGTCTGAAACTAAAATGACAAATCTAACATAAGGGATATCCTGTCTGAATACTAAATAACAGAATAAATAAAAGATAGAGGGAGGTGTGGGCCACGGAACAGCTAAGCAGCTCACCACAACTCCAAGACACTCCAAGCTCGGACTCAATTTGCTCCACGAGATGTGCCCCTACTCGGAATCGAATCTGCACCACAAAGAGTGCAACAAGTGTAGTATGAGTACGAAACCACGTGTACCCAGTATATCTCATTGACCGACAACGAAGAAGTAGTGACGGGAGTTTATATAAGAAAAATTTATTCTTCAATTATACAAGTCTATAACCAGTCAAGTTTCATCAAATAAAGGTAATCAAACATTAAGTAATTTCCAACCATCAAATAAAACACATAATCATCGAGAATGAAGGATGTGATGAAATGCAATGCAATATGATACCATGAAATAACATGTCTCAGAATACCCAGTACTCTCTCAACCGTATATACATAATACTCCTCGGAAATACATCAAGAGTTCATGACCCATGGGGGACTCGCGAGGTCCATATACCGACACGGACGATCTCCACGTGTCTGTGCGGACGATCTCAACGCACAATCACAAAATCAATAATTTCCGCACGGACGATCTCCACGTGCCCAAATTACAATCTTAACATCTCACCATCCCCAGCACGGACGATCTCCACGTGCCCAACTTATACTTAAACTCATGTCAATGCATGTACACAATATTATTTCAAATAAGGGGATGATGATGCACCTCAATCAATCAAGTATCAACATAATACATAATCACCTTAGTTATCACAACTATACGGGTGTAGTAAAGAAAACACAATCACACAAGAAATTCAAGTCAATAATACATCAGCTAATGCCCATATGCTTTGGCATTCTCAAACTATAATCCACATTCTATATTAGTAACTTTCCCTTTTATAACACCGGTACTCGTACCAATGCCCGTCACACCATTGATACAAGACCCCCATCTTTCGCCCTTACCCCTTATCTATTTCATTTTTTTTTTAATCTTTAATTAGGAAAACGTCCTTCAACAAGTCTAAAAAGTCTTAACATACCTCAAGAGCCGAACTCATTTCACCAATCTTCAAGATTTTTCCTTTCCTTTTCGCAAGGCTTCGGACGTTTCCAATCTACCAATTGTGCAATATTCGTAAGTAAGTGAGTTTGTAGATCTTCAATTTTTTTATATGTCTAACATCTAAGGATAGCAAGAATTTTTTTTTTGGCAGAACCCAAAATAAGGTTTCTCAAATGACGCTACATTTTTCTTTTTATAGAAAACAATTCAATTCCATCCAATTTAGCCTTTTAATAATGAAAGTAATCATTCCTAATGATTTCTTTTTCCACCATAACAATTTAATTCAACCAGGAAGGGACCACGTTGCATCTTCCCTTTTTTTTCTTTATAATAGCTAATTAAGTATTAAAAGTGGGATATCCCACTAACTTAACTTAATTATATGGCTGAGTGGTAAAGGAAAAATACACAAATTACACACTTGGCCCATTAACTAATCACTATATTAAATATTTTAGAAAAATATCTTTAATTAAATAATTGTAGTTACTGAATAGTTTAAAATACCCCTTTAAATTTTCCGGAAGGAGTCAAAATAGTCCTAGTTCTCAAAACGACCTAGCGGGTCGTTACAGTGGTTTAGTTGGTGAATAAAGTGTTGGAATTAATTTAAAACTAAACTAATTAGACTTAAAAAGTTGTTACATTCTTAAAATAAGTTAAAATATATAATATGGTTTAGTTGGGGAATATAATATTGGAATTAAATTAAAACTAAACTAATTAGACTTCAAAAGTTGTTAAGTTCTTCAAATAAGTTAAAAATATAATGTGGTTTAGTTGGTGAATATAGTGTTGGAATTAAGTTAAAACAAAACTAATTAGACTTAAAAAGTTGTAAAGTTCTTCAAATAAGTCAAATATATAATGTGATGTAGTTGGTGAATACAGTATTTAAATTAAGTTAAAACTAAAATAATTAGACTTAAAAAGTTGTTAAGTTCTTCAAATAAGTTAAAATATATAATGTGGTTTAGTTGGTGAATATTGTGTTAGTTAAGTTAAAACTAAACTAATTAGACTTAAAAATTTGTTAAATTCTTCAAATAAGTTAAAATATATAATGTGGTTTAGTTGGTGAATATAGTGTTAGAATTAAGTTAAAACTAAACTAATTAGATTTAAAAAGTTGTTAAGTTCTTCAAATAAGTTAAAAATATAATGTGGTTTAGTTGGTGAATATAGTGTTGGAATTAAGTTAAAACAAAACTAATTAGACTTAAAAAGTTATAAAGTTCTTCAAATAAGTCAAATATATAATGTGATGTCGTTGGTGAATACAGTATTTAAATTAAGTTAAAACTAAACTAATTAGACTTAAAAAGTTGTTAAGTTCTTCAAATAAGTTAAAATATATAATGTGGTTTAGTTGGTGAATATTGTGTTAGTTAAGTTAAAACTAAACTAATTAGACTTAAAATTTGTTAAATTCTTCAAATAAGTTAAAATATATAATGTGGTTTAGTTGGTGAATATGGAGTTGAAATTAATTTAAAACTAAACTAATTAGACTTAAAAGGTTGTTAAGTTCCTCAAATAAGTTAAAATATATAATGTGGTTTAGTTGGTGAATATAGTGTTGGAATTAAGTTAAAACTAAACTAATTAGACTTAAAAAGTTGTTAGGTTTTTCAAATAAGTTAAAATATATAATGTGGTTTAGTTGGTGAATATAGTGTTGGAATTAAGTTAAAATGAAATTAATTAGACTTAGAAAGTTATTAGAATATTTTAATAAGTTATAATATATAATGTGGTTTAGTTGGTGAATATCGTGTTGGAATTAAGTTAAAATTAAACTAATTAGACTTAAAAAGTTGTTAAGTTCTTCAAATAAGTTAGAATATATAATGTAGTTTAGTTGGTGAATAAAGTGTTGGAATTAAGTTAAAACTAAACTAATTAGACTTAAAAAGTTGTTATATTCTTAAAATAAGTTAAAATATATAATATGGTTTAGTTGGGGAATATAGTATTGGAATTAAGTTAAAACTAAACTAATTAGACTTCAAAAGTTGTTAAGTTATTCAAATAAATTAAAATATATAATGTGGTTGAGTATATAGTGTTGGAATTAAGTTAAAACTATACTAGTTAGACTTAAAAAGTTGTTAAGTCATTTTAATAAGTTAAATATATAATGTGGTTTAGTTAGTGAATATGGAGTTGAAATTAAGTTAAAACTAAACTAATTAGACTTAAAAGGTTGTTAAGTTTTTCAAATAAGTTAAAAATATAATGTGGTTTAGTTAGTGAATATAATGTTGGAATTAAGTTAAAACAAAACTAATTAGACTTAAAAATTTGTGAAGTTCTTCAAATAATCAAATATATAATGTGATTTAGTTGGTGAATATAGTATTGAAATTAAGATAAAACTAAACTAATTAGACTTAAAAAGTTGTTAAGTTATTCAAATAAGTTAAAATATATAATGTGGTTTAGTTTGTGAATATTGTGTTAGTTAAGTTAAAACTAAACTAATTAGACTTAAAAATTTGTTAAATTCTTCAAATAAGTTAAAATATATAATGTGGTTTAGTTGGTGAATATGGGGTTGAAATTAAGTTAAAACTAAACTAATTAGACTTAAAAGGTTGTTAAGTTCCTCAAATAAGTTAAAATATATAATGTGGTTTAGTTGGTGAATATAGTATTGGAATTAAGTTAAAACTAAACTAATTAGACTTAAAAAGTTGTTAAGTTCTTCAAATAAGTTAAAATATATAATGTGGTTTAGTTGGTGAATATAATGTTGGAATTAAGTTAAAATTAAACTAATTAGACTTAGAAAGTTGTTAAAATATTTTAATAAGTTATAATATATAATGTGGTTTAGTTGATGAATAAATTGTTGGAATTAAGTTAAAACTAAACTAATTAGACTTAAAAAGTTGTTAAGTTCTTCAAATAAGTTAGAATATATAATGTGGTTTAGTTGGTGTATAAAGTGTTGGAATTAAGTTATAACTAAACTAATTAGACTTAAAAAGTTGTTACATTCTTAAAATAAGTTAAAGTATATAATATGGTTTAGTTGGTGAATATAGTGTTGCAATTAAGTTAAAACTAAACTAATTAAACTTCAAAAGTTGTTAAGTTCTTCTAATAAGATAAAATATATAATGTGGTTGAGTAATATAGTGTTGGAATTAAGTTAAAACTATACTAATTAGACTTAAAAAGTTGTTAAGTAGTTTTAATAAGTTAAATATATAATGTGGTTTAGTTGGTAAATATAGTGTTTGAATTAAGTTAAAACAAAACTAATTAGAATTAAAAAGTTGTTAAGTTCTTCAAATAAGTTAAAATATATATTTTGGTTTAATTGCTGAATATCGTATAGTAATTAAGTTAAAACTAAACTAATTAGACTTAGAAAGTTATTAAGTTCTTCAAATAAGTTAAAATATATAATGTGGTTTAGTTCGTTAATATAGTGTTGGAATTAAGTAAAAACTAAACTAGTTAGACTTATAAAGTTGTTAAGTTCTTCAAATAAGTTAATATATGACGGGGTTTAGTTGGTGAATATAATGTTGGAATTAAGTTAAAACTAAACTAATTAGACTTCAAAAGTTGTTTAGTTCTTCAAATAAGTTAAAATATATAATTTGGTTTAGTTGGTGAATATAGTGTTAGGATTAAGTTAAAACTAAACTAATTAGATTTAAAAAGTTGTTAAGTTCTTCAAATAAGTTAAAAATATAATGTGGTTTAGTTGGTGAATATAGTGTTGGAATTAAGTTAAAACAAAACTAATTAGACTTAAAAAGTTGTAAAGTTCTTCAAATAAGTCAAATATATAATGTGATGTCGTTGGTGAATACAGTATTTAAATTAAGTTAAAACTAAACTAATTAGACTTAAAAAGTTGTTAAGTTCTTCAAATAAGTTAAAATATATAATGTGGTTTAGTTGGTGAATATTGTGTTAGTTAAGTTAAAACTAAACTAATTAGACTTAAAATTTGTTAAATTCTTCAAATAAGTTAAAATATATAATGTGGTTTAGTTGGTGAATATGGAGTTGAAATTAAGTTAAACTAAACTAATTAGACTGAAAAGGTCGTTAAGTTCCTCAAATAAGTTAAAGTATTGGAATTAAAATAAAATTAATCTAATTAGACTTAAAAAGTTGTTAAGTTCTTCAAATAAGTTAAAATATATAATGTGGTTTAGTTGGTGAATATAATGTTGGAATTAAGTTTAAACTAAACTAATTAGACTTAGAAAAGTTGTTAAAATATTTTAATAAGTTATAATATATAATGTGGTTTAGTTGGTGAATATAATGTTGGAATTAAGTTAAAACTAAACTAATTAGACTTAAAAAGTTGTTAAGTTCTTCAAATAAGTTAGAATATATAATGTGGTTTAGTTGGTGTATAAAGTGTTGGAATTAAGTTATAACTAAACTAATTAGACTTAAAAAGTTGTTATATTCTTAAAATAAGTTAAAGTATATAATATGGTTTAATTGGGGAATATAGTGTTGGATTTAAGTTAAAACTAAACTAATTAGACTTCAAAAGTTGTTAAGTTCTTCAAATAAGTTAAAATATATAATGTGGTTGAGTAATATAGTGTTGAAATTAAGTTAAAACTATACTAATTAGACTTAAAAAGTTGTTAAGTCGTTTTAATAAGTTAAATATATAATGTGGTTTAGTTGGTAAATATAATGTTGGAATTAAGTTCAAACTAAACTAATTAGAATTAAAAAGTTGTTAAGTTCTTCAAATAAGTTAAAATATATATTTTGGTTTGATTGCTGAATATCGTATAGTAATTAAGTTAAAACTAAACTAATTAGACTTAGAAAGTTATTAAGTTATTCAAATAAGTTAAAATATATAATTTGGTTTAGTTCGTGAATATATTGTTGGAATTAAGTAAAAACTAAACTAGTTAGACTTAGAAAGTTGTTAAGTTCTTCAAATAAGTTAATATATGACGTGGTTTAGTTGGTGAATATAATGTTGGAATTAAGTTAAAACTAAACTAATTAGACTTCAAAAGTTGTTTAGTTCTTAAAATAAGTTAAAATATATAATTTGGTTTAGTTGGTGAATATAGTGTTAGAATTAAGTTAAAACTAAACTAATTAGATTTAAAAAGTTGTTAAGTTCTTCAAATAAGATAAAAATATAATGTGGTTTAGTTGGTGAATATAGTGTTGGAATTAAGTTAAAACAAAACTAATTAGACTTAAAAAGTTGTGAAGTTCTTCAGATAAGTCAAAATATATTATGTGATTTAGTTGGTGAATATAGTATTGAAATTAAGTTAAAACTAAACTAATTAGACTTAAAAAGTTGTTAAGTTCTTCAAATAAGTTAAAATATATTATCTGGTTTAGTTGGTGAATATTGTGTTAGTCATGTTAAAACTAAAGTAATTAGACTTAAAAATTTGTTAAATTCTTCAAATAAGTTAAATTATATAATGTGGTTTAGTTTGTGAATATGGAGTTGAAATTAAGTTAAAACTAAACTAATTAGACTTAAAAGGTTGTTAAGTTCCTCAAATAAGTTAAAATATATAATGTGGTTTAATTGGGGAATATAGTGTTGGATTTAAGTTAAAACTAAACTAATTAGACTTCAAAAGTTGTTAAGTTCTTCAAATAAGTTAAAATATATAATGTGGTTGAGTAATATAGTGTTGAAATTAAGTTAAAACTATACTAATTAGACTTAAAAAGTTGTTAAGTCGTTTTAATAAGTTAAATATATAATGTGGTTTAGTTAGTAAATATAGTGTTGGAATTAAGTTAAAACTAAACTAATTAGAATTAAAAAGTTGTTAAGTTCTTCAAATAAGTTAAAATATATATTTTGGTTTGATTGCTGAATATCGTATAGTAATTAAGTTAAAACTAAACTAATTAGACTTAGAAAGTTATTAAGTTATTCAAATAAGTTAAAATATATAATTTGGTTTAGTTCGTGAATATATTGTTGGAATTAAGTAAAAACTAATTAGTTAGACTTAGAAAGTTGTTAAGTTCTTCAAATAAGTTACTATATGACGTGGTTTAGTTGGTGAATATAATGTTGGAATTAAGTTAAAACTAAACTAATTAGACTTCAAAAGTTGTTTAGTTCTTAAAATAAGTTAAAATATATAATTTGGTTTAGTTGGTGAATATAGTGTTAGAATTAAGTTAAAGCTAAACTAATTAGATTTAAAAAGTTGTTAAGTTCTTCAAATAAGTTAAAAATATAATGTGGTTTAGTTGGTGAATATAGTGTTGGAATTAAGTTAAAACAAAACTAATTAGACTTAAAAAGTTGTGAAGTTCTTCAGATAAGTCAAAATATATTATGTGATTTAGTTGGTGAATATAGTATTGAAATTAAGTTAAAACTAAACTAATTAGACTTAAATAGTTGTTAAGTTCTTCAAATAAGTTAAAATATATTATGTGGTTTAGTTGATGAATATTGTGTTAGTCATGTTAAAACTAAAGTAATTAGACTTAAAAAGTTGTTAAATTCTTCAAATAAGTTAAATTATATAATGTGGTTTAGTTTGTGAATATGGAGTTGAAATTAAGTTAAAACTAAACTAATTAGACTTAAAAGGTTGTTAAGTTCCTCAAATAAGTTAAAATATATAATGTGGTTTAGTTGGTGAATATAGTGTTGGAATTAAGTTAAAACTAAACTAATTAGACTTAAAAAGTTGTTAAGTTCCTCAAATAAGTTAAAATATATAATGTGGTTTAGTTGGTGAATATAGTGTTGGAATTAAGTTAAAACTAAACTAATTAGACTTAAAAAGTTGTTAAGTTCTTCAAATAAGTTAAAATATATAATGTGGTTTAGTTGGTGAATATAGTGTTGGAATTAAGTTAAAACTAAACTAATTAGACTTAGAAAGTTGTTAAAATGTTTTAATAAGTTATAATATATAATGTGGTTTAGTTGGTGAATGTAGTATTGAATTAAGTTAAAACTAAACTAATTAGACTTAATAAGTTGTTAAGTTCTTCAAATAAGTTAGAATATATAATGTGCTTTAGTTGGTGAATAAAGTGTTGGGAATTAAGTTAAAACTAAACTAGTTAGATTTAAAAAGTTGTTACATTCTTAAAATAAGTTAAATATATAATATGGTTTAGTTGGGGAATATAGTGTTGGAATTAAGTTAAAACTAAACTAATTAGACTTCAAAAGTTGGTAAGTTCTTTAAATAAGTTAAAATATATAATGTGGTTGAGTAATATAGTGTTGAAATTAAGCTAAAACTATACTAATTAGACTTAAAAAGTTGTTAAGTCGTTTTAATAAGTTAAATATATAATGTGATTTAGTTGGTAAATATAGTGTTGGAATTAAGTTAAAACTAAACTTATTAGAACTAAAAAGTTGTTAAGTTATTCAAATAAGTTAAAATATATATTTTGGTTTAATTGGTGAATATAGGATTGTAATTAAGTTAAAACTAAACCAATTAGACTTAGAAAGTTATTAAGTTCTTCAAATAAGTTAAAATATATAATGTGGTTTAGTTCGTGAATATAGTGTTGGAATTAAGTAAAAACTAAACTAGTTCGACTTATAAAGTTGTTAAGTTCTTCAAATAAGTTAATATATGACGTGGTTTAGTTGGTGAATATAATGTTGAAATTAAGTTAAAACTAAACTAATTAGACTTCAAAAGTTGTTTAGTTCTTCAAATAAGTTAAAATATATAATTTTGTTTATTGTGTGAATATAGTGTTAGGATTAAGTTAAAACTAAACTAATTAGATTTAAAAAGTTGTTATGTTCTTCCAATAAGTTAAAAATATAATGTGGTTTAGTTGGTGAATATAGTGTTGGAATTAAGTTAAAACAAAACTAATTAGACTTAAAAAGTTGTGAAGTTCTTCAAATAAGTCAAAATATATAATGTGATTTAGTTGGTGAATATAGTATTGAAATTAAGTTAAAACTAAACTAATTAGACTTAAAAAGTTGTTAAGTTCTTCAAATAAGTTAAAATATATAATGTGGTTTAGTTGGTGAATATTGCGTTAGTTAAGTTAAAACTAAACTAATTAGACTTAAAAATTTGTTAAATTCTTCAAATAAGTTAAAATATATAATGTGGTTTAGTTAGTGAATATGGAGTTGAAATTAAGTTAAAACTAAACTAATTAGACTTAAAAGGTTGTTAAGTTCCTCAAATAAGTTAAAATATATAATGTGGTTTAGTTGGTGAATATAGTGTTGGAATTAAGTTAAAACTAAACTAATTAGACTTATAAAGTTGTTAAGTTCTTCAAATAAGTTAAAATATATAATGTGGTTTAGTTGGTGAATATAGTGTTGGAATTAAGTTAAAACTAAACTAATTAGACTTAGAAAGTTGTTAAAATGTTTTAATAAGTTATAATATATAATGAGGTTTAGTTGGTGAATATATTGTTGTAATTAAGTTAAAACAAAACTAATTAGACTTAAAAAGTTGTGAAGTTCTTCAAATAAGTCAAAATATATAATGTGATTTAGTTGGTGAATATAATATATGAATTAAGTTAAAACTAAACTAATTAGACTTAAAAAGTTGTTAAGTTCTTCAAATAAGTTAAAATATATAATTTGGTTTAGTTGGTGAATATTGTGTTAGTTAAGTTAAAATTAAACTAATTAGATTTAAAAATTTGTTAAATTCTTCAAATAAGTTAAAATATATAATGTGGTTTAGTTGGTGAATATGGAGTTGAAATTAAGTTAAAACTAAACTAATTAGACTTAAAAGATTGTTAAGTTCCTCAAATAAGTTAAAATATATAATGTGGTTTAGTTCGTGAATATAGTGTTGGAATTAAGTTAAAACTAAACTAATTAGACTTAAAAAGTTGTTAAGTTCTTCAAATAAGTTAAAATATATAATGTGGTTTAGTTGGTGAATATAGTATTGGAATTAAGTTAAAACTAAACTAATTAGACTTTAAAAGTTGTTAAATTCTTCAAATAAGTTATAATATATAATGTGGTTTAGATTGTAAATTAAAACTAAACTAGTTAGACTTAAAAAATTATTAAGTTCTTCAAATAAGTTAAAATAAATAATGTGGGTTAGTTGATGAATATAGAAGAGTACGAACCTTAGAGAAGAAGAAAGATGGATTGAACCACGTACTCAAGAGACATATGTATGAACTCTATTCAAGCTAATCATTTTTTATTTTTCTTGTATATATTACATTCTTATTGGTATAGTTCTTTGTTCAAATTACTGGATAGGTTTCTAGGAATTTCTCAAGAATATCTAGTACTCTACCTCTTGAGAGCCTGGACAGATCATTTACACAAGAAGAAAGTGAGAATCTTGGGAAACAAAGTGTAGGTGAGTAGATTAGAGGTTCAGTATACGGCTATCCAGAAAAGACATATCAAAAGAAGCAGGCTTGGTATTGTGGTTCATCATTCTCTAGCTTCGATGGTGGGGATAAAGAGACAATATCTGCAATGGAGAGTAAGATAGATTTCCTCAATGCCGAGCTTGCTGCTGTAAGTGACAGAGAAGAAGATAGAAGAAAGAGTGAGGAAGAGAGAGGAGAAGATTGCGGCATCAAAGGAAGCAGAGAACAAGAGTATGCACCGCTTCAGGCCCAACTAACTTTCCTTTTTGAATCAGGAAATATTCTTCCTCCATGTCCCGCCAATATTGATGGATCTGCTCAGGAGGGTGATGAGAATGATATATCTTATAAGGAGAGTGAGGATGATGAGAATGATAAGTCTGATAAGGAGAATGAGGGTGATGAGGAGTAGTTGTATCGGTTTGACATTTTAGACTTCTATATTTTTGGAATTGTTTGATCGTATTTTAATTTATTTTGAAGTTGGATGAAGTTTATTTTGAAATAGTTTAATGTATATGTTGAAAATATTGCATTGTTTTGGTTGGATGAAGTTTATTTTAAAATAGCTCATTAGGAATTATTTGGGTTGGATGAATTTTATTTTGAAATAGCTTATCTAGAGTTCTTTGGGTTTTTTGATATAAATATGCAGGTGGGATAATAAAATTGCTGCTCAATGCTGCAAGTTTTGTAGCAGATATACCGACTTCCGGAGGTCGGAATCTCAAAAATAAGAAATAAAAATACCGACCTCCAGAGGTCAAAATCTAAAAAATAAGAAATAAAATACCGACCTCCGGAGGTCGGAATCTAAAAAATGAGAAATAAAAATACTGCCCTCCAGAGGCTGGAATCTAAAAAATCAGAAAAAAAATACCGACCTTTTGAGTTTGGAATCTCAAAAATAAGAAATAAAAATACCAACCTCCTGAGGTCGGAATCTTAAAAAAAAAATAATAATATCGACCTTCGGAGGTCGCAATCTAAAAAATAAGAAATAATAATACCGACTTTTTGAGTTTGGAATCTCAAAAATAATAATAAAAAAAAATACCGACTTCCGGAGGTCAGAATTTAAAAATTATAAAAAATAAAATTAAAATATACCGACATTCGGAGGTCGGTATTCAAAAATTTGAGATTAAATATTATGACCTTCGGAAGATGGAAATAATAAAAATAAAAAATAAACAAATATATAAAAGTGACCTCTAGAAGTCGGAAATAAAATAATGAATTTTACCCACTTAAATTGAAACTGACATGGAGAGTTCAGTAAATACCGACTTTCAGAGGTCAGAATTGATTAGCGACCAAGCTTTTTTCGACCTAAGTTGGGAAGTCGGTTCTTGGTCGGTATTCATTATTTTTTTAGTATGACTTTCCATTATGTCCCAAAGAAAGTATCATTTTCCATGTTTATGATTCTACAAAACCTAGGTTTTCTATGGTTTCATGAGCTTCTACTGAAGTTCAGTTATTCTTTAATTGTATGTTTTACTTATAATTCCATGATTTATTGGTATTTTCATGAATCCACAATACATAAGTATTTTCATGACTCAAAATTATGTTCTTTCAGATGAATGATTCAGATTTTTAGGTTTCATAATTTTAGATAGTTTCAAATAAAGTGTCTTTATGATATTATCAGTAATTATCATTTTTGAATCATGATTCATGAGCTACTTAATTATCATAAAAATAAATATTATTTCAATATTATCAGACTATTACTGTATCAGTCAATTACATGTTTTTCGTTGGGAGTCTTACTTAGCACCAAACAGAGTTAGGGTAACGTTCACAGTCAACATTCAAACACATGCTGGATTCTTTAGTAGCAATCCCTAATTACTAGAACCACGTGCCAACTAAGGATTTAAATGGGTCTCCCAGTTGAGGCCGTCTCCTTAATATTTATAGACATTAGCTTAGTGGTTCCATTAGCTCAGATAAACATTTATACCTTTGCATTGTATATCAGTCCATTTTGATGTGGATTATACATCAAATCCATGTGGTAGCTTACATTGTTATATGTTGGTTTTAGTATCTCCCGTAGTCAGTCTATAAGTATCATTTCATGATCCAACATTTAGTTTTTTCAATACTACATCTATCAGAATTCATATTATTTACTTGGTCAATGCATCAATATGTTTTCACAGTTCGACATGTTTAATATTCATATATATCAAGCATTATCTCTCATACTCAATACATTCAAAGTACTAACCACTAACCTTTTGCTATATTATTTTTATCCAGCTCGCGGATAGTACGATGTCTAGTCAGAAGTAGCAGAGTTGGTGAGTCCTCATCTTTCAAGGCCAACCTTTATCTTAAATTTAGTATTATGCTTTTAGTTTCACATATTTAGAGTTAGCTAAGGGTTTTCCTTGCAACTCATTATTGTAGTCTTTCATACAATCAATTTAGATTCAACTTATGCTTTGTAGATATTGGCCTATTCTATTTTAATAGACATTTCCACTTTTAGCTTCCACATTAGTATTTTAGTTATCTTCAGTTGTTGTTATGTTAATATTATTGTCATGCCAGACCTATGGTTAGCTTGAGGTCATTTGTGGCTGTAAGCAATGTATTATGACTAGGGTTTAGTCTTTGGTAATGACAAAATTGGTATCAAAGCATCACATTGAAGTGTCTTAGGGTGTCCGAAATCCGCGTTAAGTAGAGTCTTTTTCATGGTTATGAAGTGCACCACATCTATGAATATGAGGCTATGAAACATTTTAGGAAATACTTCACTTTTTTCATACTCTTAGACGTGAGATAGATTGAAACTCTATACTATCGCCTTATAGATTTTGATCTACACGTTTATGGCATCATGCCTCCTAGAAGAGACTACGCCGAAAAGAACATGAATGAAGAACAACAAGCACCTTCAGCTCGAGCAGACCCTTTGGTTGAACATGTATTTCATACTAAGTTGGCTGGTTTTGAAGTGATGTCCCAATCTATGACTGCTCAAGAGTACCAGATGTTCAGGTCGAGTCAATTCAAATGCGAATACAATTGCAACTAGAGTCTGGGATATCACTAGGATGAACCCTCTAATGTTTTATGGTTCTAAGGTAGGTAAGCATCCGCAAGAGTTTATTGAGGGAATCAAGAAGATTACTGAGATCATGGGTATCACTCTGGTTGAAAGTGCAGAGTTAGCCTCTTATTACTTGAAGGTCGTGGCTCATATTTGGTATGAGCAATGGAAACAAGATAGGGTTGTTGATGAAGCTCCAGTGGACTCGAAAAATTTGAAGACTAGTTTTTTGGACATGTTCTTATTACTTGATTTAAGGGTATCCAAATTCCATGAATTAATTAACTTAAAGTAGGGAAATATGACAGTTAAGGATTACTTTTTTAAGTTCATTAAACTTTCAATGTATGCTCCAACTATGGTGGATGATTTTAGCATGACTAAGTTTGTCTCTGGTGTTTTGAGATAGTGATGAATGAGTACAGACCAACAATTATGATTTAGGAGATGGACATATCCCGCTTGATGACTCATGCCCAATATATTTAGCAAGAGAAGGTTAAGTAGAGTGCTATGGAAAGCAAGAGGGAAAGGACATACAATGTGGGCTACGCTCAACAGAAATCAGGATGAAATAGTCTCTCTCAACTTTGTCAGAACTATTGAATCCCAAACCCATCCTCTGCTAGTTCTTTAGTACGGAAGTGCAGATCATAGAACAAGGACATGGCACTAGTCTCTAAGTCACATGGAAGTCACGAGTGGTCACACTTCTCCGGTATTTCATAAATGTGGGAAGAACCATCCGGGAGAGTGTATGGCCGGTAGTGGTGGCTGTTTTGGATGTGGTAATACAAGTACAAATTAAGAGATTTCCCGTCAACCTCAAATAAGGGAAGATGTGTTTGTCCACAGACCCAACCTAACTCCTGAACAACTCTATTAGGTTACCTACATAGTAGGGTAGCTCATCTAATGCTCCTCCTTGACTATTGTATGCCGCAACCATTTCATTTCCATTCTCCTTAGTATGGCCTCATAATCTCCATTGGAGACCTCCGGTGCACTCATTCACATTTTGCACCCCCACAAGGTTATCCTTTTATCGAAAGAAAAAGGTGGGGTTGGGGCATCCCGGGTAAGAAGGTGTAGGACTCCTTCACCCAGCCTGAGCAGGCGGCGGGGGAGCTCAACTTGTGGGACCCAACAAATCTCTTCTAGCTGAGTATGGAAAGTACTGCCCTCTCCGCCATACCCTGCATAGCAAAGGCCCTCTCAAAATAAAGATTTGTCCACCTGTAATCAAGGTATCTATCCTTACTATCCTTGTCTGTAAATCTCACAAAAGGATATTCTTGCTTGGAGTGTCATCCAACTAGTTCTAGGGTTGCAAAAAATATCAATAGGTGTATTGGAACTCTTAAACTTGCATACAAAAAGCATTTCAGAGAAAAAATCTCACCCTTGGCCTTACTAGGAGGTTGTTTCATGTAGTATCTTTCTATATAAACACATATTCCCATTACAACAACACCCTCTATAGTGGCCTTTAATCATTTTAGAGCTTAAAGGGGTGCTTCAATGACGTTCCTTCACCTAAAAATCATGTTTCCAATCAAATAACTTCAGATTAGTGTTCGTAAAGTATCCTACTAAAATTATATGCAAATGGGGCATTAAAACTTTGAAATATTGCCCTAATTTATGTTTTTAACCAAGAATAACCCTTCAACCTTCAACTTACACCCAGAATGTTGTAGGAGTGTCTTAAATATAAGGGATGCATCCATGCTTTAGCAAATTCCCCAAATCAGAACCACATTTTCCAAATTAAAAAAGATCAAAACCCAAACTCTATTCTACTCAACCAAATTCTAGCATGCAAAATTCATTATAAATTGAAGTAATGGAAGTAAAGAAAATGCATTAATGTTCGAATGGAGTGATCAAGAGTGAAAAAGTAAGTTCTTGGAGTTAAATAGGAGAGAATGGGCGAGAAGCCCGATTTCTTCTCCCCCTTATTATGATTTCTAAGTCTTGTCATGCAGCTATGGAGGGAATATCCCACTATAAGAGGTACAGGTTGGTGGGTGGGTTTTTTGTTGTTTCGTTTGGGTAATTTCTCTAACCTAGCTAATTTCAAGGCTCTGGTGTACTTGGATACTTAGAGGATGTTTTCTATGGTTCACACACTACTAAGAAAATACTGAAAAATGACGGCCAAAAGGAACGGACTGCGTTTGAATAGAAAAAGAGAATTAAAATCACTAATAATAAGGTACAAGTACCCCAAATTAAAATCACTAATAATAAGGTACAAGTACCCCATAGACTATGACAGAGATACACCTTAACTAAACTAGGGTCCTATTACACCCCCCTTTTCTTTTGTAATCTTGTAGACCTTTTGACTTACGTGTAGGGTAAATAATTTATAAGTAAATTAATATTTGAATGATTTTAGTAACAAATGGTACTCTCTCAGCTGTTACGGTTTTGCAATTATTTTTCTCCCTTCTTCTTGCTTTTCCGGTAACTAAATTTCTTGTTCAATAAAAATAAATGAAATGATGGGGGTACAACATAACTAGATAGATCTAATGAATTGAATGATGACATGATTGAACAACATGGCAGTGAGATTCATAAGTTCCCAAAGGACGACTTTAAAATGGTTGCTTATCCATAGGAATGGGATGAAGAATCTTACCTGTATTACCTGCAAACTATATTACTAGAGAGGAGATGAAGATTAAATATGTGGAATATAAACATGTAGTGCCTTTCCTCCACTCTAAATCATTAATAAAGTTCTGAGCAATGTCCAAAGGATGAAATCATAAGCTAGTTTTTCATAAACTTTCAGGATACATTTATCAAACAACATATGTGTATTTTCAATCTATTCATAATTCATTTTTGTCTCCAGACTGTTTAGCAAATTGAGTCTTTAGTCCTTCCCTTGGTTTCTTGTCAGAAAGAATCAAAGTTCTATGTTCTCATCGTAGCATACTCCTTTGATGGGGGTGGGATAATTATTATGTTTATAATTCTATAACTAAAGTTTGGAAACATATCCCTCCCCATCAGCATTACTACTGCTAGAACTTAAAACATTGACGCTTTCAGACAAAATACCAATGGAAAGACTGGAAACTCCATTCGCACAACAGTACAGATATTAAAAAAAATAGGATTAAATTAAATTTTTTATCAGTGTCGTGAAAGTTTGTAGAATAAAGTACTTCTCTGGTATGCTATAATGAACTAACTATCTAGTTATTTCATTCTTTAGCCACCGCTTGAAAGTCTATTTATGACATAGAGGGGAGGAAATATACTACATGTTTCCTAGACACGTCTTTGATCTTCATGTCCTCTCTTATAATGTATTCTGCATCTAATGTAGGTAATTAAAACTCTTCATTCTAGTCTTGTTGATAAGCAATAGTCTTAATGTCGTCCTCTAGAAACTTGTGAATCCCACTACCCTGTTGTTCGATCATGTCATCATCCATTTCATCGAGCTATCTATCATATGGGATTACATCCCTATCTTTCAAGGAACTCATCATGTCCAAAATTTCCATATCATTATCAACATCTACCAAAATGCCTGGTTTAATACTAAAGGTGCACGTTGTCTTATCCCAAGTTTTTAATATAGTCTATCAACTTGATGAGTCTGGGAATTAGACTCATTTACGCTTATAATCAGAGTTTTAGTGTCCTCATTGCCTATATTATGCTCTAAACTGATGTTTATGTGATGATTTGCAGCTAGGAAGATAAAAGAGCAAGGCAAGGACATTATTGGGTAAAAGGGAGAAGAAAAACAGAACAAGTTGAAGAAAATTAAGGTTGAGGATCTCCAAGACCATTTGGCAACTTGCCAAGTGGTCCTTCAGCTCACCTAAAATTGCAGCGTGCCAGCCTTGGACAAAGGCTACTCAGCGGTGGAATCTACCCTTCGACAAAACACCGATTGGATCGGAGAAGGAGTCTTATCCCTCCTAAAGTTACAGAACGACTAGTGAAGATGCAAGCAAAAACAGCGATGAGAAAAGACAATTGATGCATTGCCAACCAGGTCGGTGAGCCTGATCTCGGTCGCCTAAAATCACAACACAAAAAGTGTGAAGACTCAAATGAAAAAGGCGATGGAGATGAGCATTTTGCACGTTGCCGACCTGGTTGGCAACAATCGACTTATACCACCGAATGACCCCAAAGACAAAAATCTGGGAATGTATATACTGATTTTTTAAATGAGAAATCATTGCCCTCACACTTTTAGACTCTAGGATTTTTGTCCAAACACTGGCTTTCTGAGGTTTTTGAGTAGAATTTGAAGTTGGGTTTTGATTTTAAGTTGATTTCAAGCATTGTGAAGACGGAAGTTTCGCTACTCATCTTTTGGAGATATAGTTGGTAATATTTATCTGCTTTTTTCGATACGTTGCTAAAACACCCATTCTCGGGGGTGTGATTATGTGATTAATTGTCTCAATTCACTTATGAGTGTTAGTAATTACTGATTTAATTGTTGTTTTGATGTGAGTTCGATTGATAACTGAGTTTTAATTCACGAATTGTAGCTAAAAATGCAGTTCTAGTAAAATATCCTTTGCTTGCTGGAGAAATATATTTTAAAATTAAGGGTATCGATTAATGATTGTAGTGATTGGATTATTGTGGATTCAACTTGAGAGAGTTAGTCTAAATTTGATCCTACCTGTCTAGCTCGAGAGAGTAGATTAATTGAGGTTTTGGCTTGTTTGTAATTGTTTTGCTTGTCGAGGTTCAAGAGAACTCGCTTGATTCGTGATAGTTTATCGGGAGATGTCTATTACATCTAAACCCTAGCCTACCCATTAAGAATCATTGATCTTCAGTAGTTAGTATTAGTTAGTAATCACCCATACAGTAAAATTGGAAATTAATCGATCACTGGAGCCGCTGCCAGGGGTGGTGTTTAGAATTATTTATGTGAAGACTAGTTGTGATATAATCTTCTCTGTAGTTGAATCGATTTACCTTTTTTTTGTTTTTTTTAATCTATTCGTGAACAGGTGACACAATGAGTGTGAACGGAAGCAACGCTAGCCAACTTGGACACCAAGGTACCCAAGAAACTTCTAATGTCTGAAGGTGATATAGGTCTAGGCCAACTTTTGACTGCATCCATCTTGTTTGGATTTACCTCAATACCCTTACTAGAAACGATATGGCCAAGAAAAGTTACGGACCTTAGCCAAAACTCGCATTTACTAAACATTGCAAAAAGTTGTTGTTCCTGGATAATTTTCAACACCATTCTCAAATGATTGATGTGATCATCCTCAATTCTCGAATAAATCAGTATATCATCAATGAATACAATTACAAACATATCAAGGTATTGTCTAAACACCCTATTCATCAAATCCATAAATGACGCTGGAGCGTTAGTCAAACATAACAACATCACCAAAAACTCATAATGACCATACCGGGTTCTAAACGTTGTCTTCGGAATATCACCATCCTTCACCCTCAATTGGTGATAACCCGACCTAAGGAAAATCTTGGAAAACTAACTCGCTCCTTGGAGTTGGTCAAATATATCATCTATTCTTGGAAGAGGATACTTATTCTTAATGATCCCTTATTCAATTGCAGGTAGTCAATACACATATGAAGTGAACCGTCTTTCTTTTTTAAAAACAAAACTCGAGCACACTATAGAGAGGTACTCGGTCGGATGAAACCCTTATCTAACAAATCTTTTAGTTGATCCGTTGATTCCTTATGTTCTACCCGAGCCATTCGGTAAGGAGGAATAGAAATAGGTTGCGTATCTTGGTGAAGGTCAATATCGAAATCTGATTCCCTCTATAGAAAAATATCGGGTAGATCATCTAGGAAAACTTCAAAAACTCATTAGAAATGGGGACCGACTCAAGAGTAGGGGTTTCTGAATCAACATCTCTCACCATAACTAGATGGTATATGCAACCCTTAGAAATCATCTTTCTAGCTTTAAGACAAGAAATAAACCAACCTTTCAGCATAAAATTTCTCTTTTCCACTAGGATAGACTCATTTGGAAACTAAAATTTGACCAGACGGGTTCTACAATCAATACAAGCATTAAAAGAGTGCAGTCAATCCATACCATGGATAACATCAAAATCTAACATATCAAGCCCTACCAAATCAATAAGAGTAACTCTATGGGACAAGGAGACGAGACACTTTCTATAGATCCTCTTAGCCACAATAGAATTACCAACAAGAATAGAGATAGAAAAAAGATCTAATAATACATTAGGGAGCACATCAAATCTCATAGCCACATATGGCGTTACGAAATACAAGGTAGCATTGTTCGCTCTCCAATATGCACGCAAGTGTACGCGGTCGCACAAGTAATAAAGATTCTTGAAGAACCGAGTTATCGTTCCCAAGGGACTAATGATCAATTTATAATTTACAATTAATTCTACCAATGAAAGTAACTGTAATAGTTCAAAAGATTGGTTGGATTGTTAACTACTACTAATTATTCTCTAAGTAAATGTATCCAATTTTGAACAACTTTAATATGATGTTTCAAGCAAGTAAAAGACAATTCCAGGTTTGCAGCATATTCTGGATCTTATGTATCATGTTATTAGCTTAGAACTAATTTCAGTTGTCAAGTTACTGGTTTAATTGTATGAGATGGGTTTTTACCTTTAGTCACCTACCCCAGTTAGCTACCTAACTACATCATTGAGTGGGGATAAATTGACTAACCCACGAGCATTTATATTTCATCATGTTTCGTAACCAAGATAGTTGTTCATCTGGGCGTCACTCTTGAACACAAATCAGCTTAACTTAATGGGTCAATCAAGCTCTCTATATTCTTTGGTCTATCTAACCTCTCCTCTCCTGATTTAAGATTAGAAAATATATTTATCTTATGGTGATCAAGCATAAAATACTAAAAAAAGAACATAGAACTAACTTGTATTGAAAAGGAAGATTAATTCAAAATGCGTTAAATAATCAACATTCAATCCGTAGATACAACCCCACAACAAGTGCTTTAGCTACTCATGCTATTCAAAAACTACAAAATATAATTGTTCATGCGATTTGGGAAAATAGAAGAGTTAGAAGATCAAAACTTATTACAAACTTGAATTGTTCTCTTGCACACAAAATTAAAAGTCAAACCCTAATAATGGATCCCTAAGGATCTATTTATAATAGTTGGAAAACTTGGGAACCAATCCTACTACAATAAGGAAACCTATTTATTGATTTTTAGCTTGAAAATTTTGGCATAACGGTGGGGCTTCGCGCCCACTGTCGAGAGTTGACGTTTCTCCCTTGGCGCGTTGTGCCTTGTAGAGCGCCACAAATGTGCCTCAGAACTTTTACCCTTGGTGCATTATGCCACGAACATGACTCTAATCTCTCAGGCCTAGGGCGGCGCGCCTGTCAGTTCTCGAGGCCCAGTTGCTTCCACACTTTGTCTATCCTTGCACGCCTTTGCAACTCTTTTCTTCAATTCAACTCCAATCTCTTTGAAAGTTCCTGAAACTTATAATCATATGTTTTAGTACCTAATCATCGCAAGTATGAAAAATTCAAGCTAATAGACTCAAGATCATTCTTTCATTTAAGCAATTCATGGGCAAATATTGACAATTTAGACATATAAATATGCCTAAGATCACCAACCACACTTAGACTTTTGTTTGTCCTCAAACAATATCTAGACTATCAACTCTTTTCCACAACCCTTGGACTTGTAAGCCCACCTTAAATTCAACCAAAATTTGTTAATCATGACCGTGTAGTTCACAATGGATGCAATAATTCACAACATTTACACCAGGTACAACACATACTCAAAGAATGACTCTTTTGTTATATTGTTCGGGCTAATGCAAACTTATACCACACATCAATTAGATAATCCTACACAGACCATGAATTCCCTTACTTGATAATATTTAGTAATGCCTTTAACTCAAGCAATTTCAATATCAATAAGGCCTATTTTTCAAACAATCAACTCACTCTCACAAAATAAATTCTTACTTTTCTCAACATACCTAAGCTTGCCAATAGTGTATTCTTACTTTCACATTATATTTCTCAAGGAATCAAGAGGACTTTCATTTGGTTGTAATGTCGGCTTAAGGTAAGGGAGGGAATATTTGGGAATCATTTTAGTGACTACGCCTCCCTAATGCACATGTTATTATTTTTTCAACAATCTACTTCATAACTTTTCTTTCGTCCTAGTACACACTTCATGAATATTAACCCCTTTTTATTGCTCCATCTTTGCCCTTTATTTCGTTTTCACTATTTTTTTTCATGCCTTTGCACCCGACACCCCTACTATAGATTTTAAAGTCTGAGTAAGATACACATTATCCTTGATAGGATTAGGGCCAATGTTTTGAGCATAGTTCTGAACTAGCCACCCTCAATTTTAGTTGAGGTGCACATTATCACTAAGGACCAGAGCCAAAACAGAATTTTTACTAATCCTTTTCTTTTCCACACAATGTAGCATTTCTCCCTTAATTATACAAACCAATGATTTTCAACCCTTCTTCTCAACATAGTGCATTAAGTCTCATATTAGGATCAAGAGAACTTGGTATCAAACAAATGGGTTTCGGCTTATCATGTGGTTTATCAATAAACGACGTTAAAGGCTCAATGAGGCTTCACTAGGGATAATTTCAATGATAGGCATACAAGTAGAGTCAAGCATTGACTATTCAAAGAAAATGTCTCAATCACATTCCCTATGTAATACATGCTACTTATTCAACACACGCAATGGGGATTTGGTACTTTTATTCAATTCTAGGTTGCGCTTGTTTCCGGGCAAACTCAAGTCCAAATGGACTGGTTCCTACTTGATCACCCAACTATTCCCTCATGGTGCGGTTGAGTTGGAGAACAAGGAGGGTGTGCGGTTTAAAGTGAACGGACAGCGCATAAAAATCTATCAGGGGCATGCTGAATCAGCGAATGAAGTGATCGAGGTATACCAGCTTGATGAAGTCTGAGTAATTAAGAGTCTTCCGTCGTGCCGCGACATTAAATCAAGCGCTGATTGGGAGGCAACCCAATATGTAGTATCCTATAGCCAACTATAGGTCTTTCATTACTTTCTAGGAATAGTTGCATTATTTTTGCGTTTATTTATGTAATGTTCCGTTTGACTGCTCTTTTCTTTTTCGTTAGCAGTGTTGGCTAGAGCATAGATTAGGGTCCGTGTCCAAAAAGTGTCCAGAAAATACAAAAAGATTAGCTTAATGGGTGCTAAATGTGTAGGTATCAAATCACCAGAAATCTGCAGTAAATTGGTCTGCTGCACCCATCGATGGAACCATCGACGGACCGTCGTACCTGCGATGGACCGTCACTGGGATCCGCATGCCCAGGTATGTCTTTCAATTTTTTTTTAAGTTAGGGCACCCTCGACGGACCCCCACGATGGACCGTCACACTTTTTATGGTCCATCGACGGGGAATCGTCGCGACTTTATCTACAAACCCGACCCGACCCGTCCGGCTGATTATTAAAAGTTATAAACTTTTAAACTTCCCACCCCTTCATTTAACCCCTCATAACCGTCCCTCTCCCCATTTCCTACCATTTCCCCCCGTTTCATCACCTCTAACTCCCATTCCCTCTCCTCTCTCTTGATTCCCATCATTTCATCCGTATTCCCACAGCCCCTTTCTCTTCCAAATTCTCCAAGCTCTTCAGTCCATTCGCAGTTGGTGCTTGTGTTTTTGAGTTGCTGTTCAGCTACCTGTACTTTTCTTCTTTCTT
This sequence comes from Solanum sitiens, assembly GCA_016801875.1. Taxonomy (NCBI): domain Eukaryota; kingdom Viridiplantae; phylum Streptophyta; class Magnoliopsida; order Solanales; family Solanaceae; genus Solanum; species Solanum sitiens. The sequence goes on along the minus strand of JABWTJ010000054.1, from coordinate 1,954,385 downwards.
CTCTTATATAGTTATCAGGTATGTTCTTCTGATTTGTCACTTATTATCGATAATTTTGTGTTATTCTTGTTTTCAATTAAACTTGTTGTCTTACAGACTGGGTCTCAAATTTTGGACCCTTATTGCATGCTAAAACTAACACCCATAGTGCTAAGTCCCCATAGACTATTGCTATTGAATATGAATTGGGTAATTCTACTAGAACTAGCGTGTGTTTCCTGACTTCGTCTCCGACCTAGGGCTGATAGACTGTTAGAATTTGAATGTTAAAACTTGATAATTTTCTTGCCCTAGGGATGATGTGATGCTGGGTAGATAATTGGTACACTTAGACTTCCCAAAATTAATACATAGGGAACCAATATGGCTACAAAATTGTGCCCCTAAAGGACAGTACGAGACCCCGTCGACGGACCGTCGATCCCTCGATGGACCGTCGTTGGGGTCCGTTAATCCTAATCCCCTTGGTTTCCTAAGTGTCCATCGACGGACCCTTACGACGGACCGTCATTCCTTCGACGGTCCGTCCTGCATATCCATCGCCCCTGTCAGAACCTTGGTTTCAGACGAGTTTAAAATTTATTCTAAGTGTCTATCGACGGTCACTCATGACGGACCGTCGTGCCTTCGACAGTCCATCCTGCATATCCGTCGCCCCTGTCAGAACCTTGGTTTTTGACGAGTTTAAAATTTATTCTAAGTGTCTATCGATGGTCACTCATGACGGACCGTCGTGCCTTCGACAGTCCGTTCTGCATAACCGTCGCCCCTGTCAGAACCTTGGTTTCTGACGATTTTAAAATTTACTCTAAGTGTCCCTCGACGACCACCCATGACGTACCGTCGTGCCTTCGACGGTCCGTCCTGCATGTCCGTCGTCTCTGTCAGAACCTAATGTTCCTGATGTTTTGAAAAATTTCTCCAAGTGTCCCTCGACGGACCCCCACGACGGACCGTATGTTGCGTCCGTCTTGCACTTTGCATTTCTGCACTGCTAGTTCCTTTTTCTGCATTTTGCTGCTTCCACTGGTACTAACTATTTCTTTCTGCAGGTACTCATGTCTCCTAAACAAGACTGCGTATATTCACGAGAGCGTCCAAGTCCGTTGCCCCGTCCAACCGACTGGTCATCGGCTCAGACGATGAGCGTGACCCAGAGTACGTGCCACCTGGCACCTGCACTGCTACACCTGCTGCCCGCCCCACCAGAGCCACTCCCACGAGGGTGGCGCCCGGCGTAGTCACTGCCTCCCAGTCTGACGAGGAGCGCATACTGATCGGCACACCTTCTGGGTCGGCTGCACAGTCAGAGGGAGCATATGGCTCCGTGGAGGCATCCGGTTCGGAGGAAGCTTCTGGTTCAGAGGAGGTCTCCGGGTCTGAGGAGGCCTATGTTCCCGCCACTGCATCCCAGTCTGCCTCGTCTGATGAGGCTGCTAGTGCTGACTCTACTCCATCACCCCAGACAGGTGTCCCCGCTCCGGTTGTTAATCAGCGCAACCGGTGGTGTGTTGAGGGGCAGTATCATATCTACATAGACGCCAAGATGCCGAATGACAAGGGGTCATGACCCGTACCTTGACACTTGAGCAGCGGTTTCATATGAAGAGCTTTTCCACCATGCCGGCCATACATGAGTTGTTCACCCGACATCGGCTGGAGTGGACGGCCCGAGCTGTGGGGCGCTATAGCGAGGAGATGGTCCGAGAGTTCTATGCCTAATATATGGCGACTCTCAAATCTCAGTTGGACAGGCAGGCAGCCCCCGCCAAACATGCCCCTCTAGACTACTTCCAAGTCCGCGGCAAGCGGGTGGACATTTCCTTGCCGGCCATCCGCAGATTTCTTTATGGCGCGGATGTTGATGCTACCTGGACACTTCTCACTGCCGAGTTTGACTATCGGTGGAAGTTGATTAAAGATGGCCGCTTCCAGCGCGAGCCAGAGTTGAGGGAGACCACCAAGCGATGGATTGCACATCACTTATCTGTTGATGGTGAGGCTGCCGACTGGGTGAGAGAGCCCAAAGGAAGTATCAAGAAGGCTATCCTCACCTTCACAGCTAAGTTTTTGTGGCTACTAGTCCGACACTGCCTTTCCCCCACTACAGCGGACAACATTGTCACTTGGGATCGTGCAGTAGTGATGGCGTCGTTGATAGCAGGGTTCGAGGTAGACTTTGCCTGGCTACTACAGGTGGTGATGTATGAGAGGGCCTTCAAGGCCACTACCACTTACCCCTTCAAGTGTATGGTGTTTGCTTTGTGCAGGTTAGAAGGAGTGACCGTGTGGCAATTTGATGTGCTTAAGACCCCGCCAGGCACAGTCGATATCGGCCTCATTCGGGATGAGGCCAATGAGTTGGCTCCCCACAGAGGACCTCGTCCGGAGGTGCAGCCGCTTGGGGAGACCCTAGCGGCAACAGTTGAGCAAGCCCAAGCGGCTAACCAGGCTACTTCTGAGCCTACCGACACCACTCCGGTCGAGTTTATCTCGGGTGGTAGCACCGCTCCTAGCTCCTCCCGTTCGACTCCACAGGCTACTCTGGTCCCACTTGCTAGGGTCCAGAAACTTGAGGCCCAAATGGCCACACTTCTGCACCACATCCAGCCTTGGATGCAGAAGTCTATTGCTGAGGCAGAGGAGCGTCTTGAGAGGAAGATGGCCCAGCACACTGAGCGGAAGGTAATGGAGGTCCACCAGCGCCTGGACGCTTTTTAAGCTACGGGTTCTTGCCCGACCAGCCCCTACTGTGGATGTAACATCTCTCCAGGCTGCTGTGGCGAGTCTACGAGCTGACTTGGATGCTATACTAGAGTCTCGGGTGCCAGAGTCTGAGGCCCCTTCTGCAGAGCCTGCTGAGGACACGGTGATGGCTGCCTTATTCGCCACTACTGATGTGCCACTACCTCCATCACGAGAGCGTGCCAAGAGGCACCGGACTAAATATGAGGATGAGTCCTGTGCTCGGAAGAGGGAGCGCCACAAGTTGGAGGCTGCGAGGAGAGCCTCACTTATTGATGAGGAGGTCCGTACGTTGAGAGTTAGGAAGGTGGTTGCCGGAGCGTCTAGTTCCAGAGTTGCAAAGGTTGAAAGGAGCACTACTGATGGTGCTGTCATTGCTGAGGACACTACTGATGGTTTCCCTACTTAAGAGGGAGCAGGTTCCGAGAAACCGGACCCGCCAGTTTGTTGATCACCGGCGCTTTGCGCCTCAGGTTTGCTTCCCTTATCAATCTATTTCATATAATTTTACGCATTGGGGACAATTGCATTTTTTTGTTGGGGGTGGGGTGAATGGAAAGTGAGTGCTAAGGTGAAGTCTGAGTAGCCCAACTCCCGATCCTCTCTTGGGGTTTTCTTGCCGGCGTTCTTTTCCCCCAAGAGATTGTTTACTTTATTGTTGAACCGGCACGTTGGTATCTTTTGTACATAGTATAGAAATAGACTCTGAAGCATGATGGCTAAACAAAAATGATATCCTGATTTTAACAAAAATGATGCATGACTAGGCATAGTAACTGATAAATGTAAGGCTCTAAGCATGACACAGAGATACACTACTGCATGATCCTAAATCTAAGACTCCAACTAGGTGTCTGATAATCTGGTAGAGTAATGAGATGTCAAGAGAGTGTGAGGAAAATTTGAATAGTCCACTATTTGTACTGAGCTAGAACTTGCCTGGTTAGTCCTGCTAAAAAGTAAGTTGTGATAGACAATTAGGAAAGGATCATAGACCCTTGTTCAATATAGCCAATCTTTAGCCTAAATAATAGAAAACCGAATGAAATTAATCCCTTCTTGATCCAAATGAATTGAGCCTAAAACAGACCTTCTTTTTTCACCCAAACTGATTCCTTTTTGGGAACAATGTATTGGCCCTGGTCCCTCCTTGGACATGTGCACCTCAGCTTATGCCAAAAGCATAAGTTGAGGGTGGCTAATGCAGTAAACAACCTTGTCATGGCCCTGACCCAACTTTGGGTATTGTGTACCTCGACTCATGGCAAAGGCATGAGTTGAGGGTGGCTATTATGAGGAATGCCCCGAAAAGTGAGGTTGAAAGAAATAAAAGAGAGTAAGAGCAAAAGAAAAGTGACTCAAGAAAAGTTGAAAGAAAAGTGATATATTTAAAAAAAAAAAGAAAAAGAAAGAGTCACTTACACAAAAAGGAGAAAGAAGGGAGAATAGCAAGATGAAAGAAGGCAAGAAAATTAAGTAATAGGGCGGAATAAAATGATGAAAAGGTAGGACGCTTAGTCGTTATGTCAAGGAGGGCAATAAGTCATTAAAAATACATCTAAATGTATCCAACCTGACCCCGAACCTAAGAAAGTCCTATCGTGATCCTAAGAAGCTATTATGGTGAACTTAAAGCAGTGAAAATAAGGTCAAGCCTATGGCAATAAGTATAAATGAGATGCGAAGTTGTTCTGAGAGCGAGTGTTGAAAAATAATCCTTATACTCAAACTGATATCATTGTGTGAAAAATGAGGATGTTGTTTTGAAGTGAGGACACTAGTTGCAATACCAGAAAATTGGTACCTTGGTGAGAGATTAACCAGGATAGGTGTCTGTGTGTGGTGAGTCTGTGTCATGGTCTGATCCACGTTATCAAGCCTAATAGTTATAGCATGCATAACTCAATTTGAAAATAGTCGTGATTGATAGCCAGATGATTGCAAAAAGCTAAAATAAGGATACTCTTGTACAAAGATTTTGTGGTGAGTCATAGTGCATCGCTTGAGGATAAACAATAAATTTAAGTTGAGGGTGTTGATGTACCGTGGTTATACGGTACTTTCAATGTTTTTTCCTTAAGTTTAGTGTGTGTCTAAGGCCTTTTTGTATTGGTTTTAATGTAATTTTCTCTTTGTTTTCAGGAAATCTGTCCAGAAGGAGAACGTGAGAGTTTGTGCTGAAAGTTGCAGAGGTGGCAAACTACGGAGCCATCGACGGTCCGTCGTGACCTCGACGACCATAGGTGACCACCGTCGTGGGAAGAAGAAGGTTTAAAAAGGAAGTTGGGGAATTCTGACCAAGTGTGGGGCTACGGAGGCTCTGGACGGACCGTCATAGCCACGACGGACCGTCCTGCACATCCGTGATCGTCAACAGAAAGTAGCCCAGTACCCATCTTCAGAAGATAATAAGTGTGGAACGACGGAGGGCCTCGACGGTCCGTCGTTTCAGTCGTCGACTCAGACGCGTTTTTTGGACAGATTTTCCTTAAATATATTTCGCTCTTTTACTAGGATTCTAGTATTATAAATACCTGTAAATACCTCGTTTTTGGGGTTAGATTTTTTAATATTTTTTAGTTTTATTGTTCTAAGTATTGAAGTTTGGAATTTTGAAAATTACTTTTTTTTCCGGAATCGTTTGTTGCAAGCTTTTGATTAATGCAAGTAATTTTCTGGATTATCTTCAATCTCATCAAAGTAAGTGCATGAATTCTTATCTAATTAATATGAATTGTGTGATTATTAACATGGGTAACTAAACTCTATAACTAGGGTTGTGGCAACCATGGGTAAATAACAAGGTAAAATCTAAGTAAAATAACAATTCTCGAATAATGTCTTGCATGTACTGATAATTCTTTCGTTTAGAAGTCTTTTTAACGGTGGCCAACGTTAGAACTCGCCTTATTGCTACTTGCCGGACCAAGGAGGTAGATAATAAGAAAAGAATTATCAACGTAGATTTAGTATATACTATCTAATAAGCTAGTATTGGTTGGTGCGAAGTAACAACTAAGTCAAATATCGATTATGATGCTTAATATGAGGTAAAGGTAAGGTTTAGTAAAGCATACACACGTAGCTGGACCAAGGTGCGGAGTAAAATTTCCTAGTTGCCGGACCAAGGAATTAGGGATACATAACTTACCACTTTGCATGCAAGATCTTAAGAAAGGATTGTTATAGCTAGAATTACCGAGTTATGAACCTATGGGGAACACTTAAGCCCTAGTTACTTTCAATACTTGATAAAAATCAAATCTTTGAACGTGTCATTTGTTTACGTAGAATTAGCTAATTACATTTGTTATTCAAAACCCTTTTTTTTGTTATTTGTTTTGGGAAAGGACTTGACTAAATAAAAGTAATAGTAGGTTAAAGTTAATTCTAAATCATTTTCCTCGTGGGATCGACCTCAACCTCATAGTTGGGTTCTTTACTTGATACGACCGCTTATACTTCTTTTCGAGAAGTAAATTTGAGCGTATCAGCTGGAGCGTTAGTCAAACATAACAACATCACCAAAAACTCATAATGACCATACCGGGTTCTAAACGTTGTCTTCGGAATATAACAATCCTTCACCCTCAATTGGTGATAACCCGACCTAAGGAAAATCTTGGAAAACTAACTCGCTCCTTGGAGTTGGTCAAATATATCATCTATTCTTGGAAGAGGATACTTATTCTTAATGATCCCTTATTCAATTGCAGGTAGTCAATACACATATGAAGTGAACCATCTTTCTTTTTAAAAAACAAAACTCGAGCACACTATAGAGAGGTACTCGATCGAATGAAACCCTTATCTAACAAATCTTTTAGTTGATCCGTTGATTCCTTATGTTCTACCCGAGCCATTCGGTAAGGAGGAATAGAAATAGGTTGCGTATCTTGGTGAAGGTCAATATCGAAATCTGATTCCCTCTCTAGAAAAATATCGGGTAGATCATCTAGGAAAACTTCAAAAACTCATTATAAATGTGGGGACCAACTCAAGAGTAGGGGTTTCTGAATCAACATCTCTCACCCTAACTAGATGGTATATGCAACCCTTAGAAATCATCTTTCTAGCTTTAAAACAAGAAATAAACCAACCTTTCAGCATAAAATTTCTCTTTTCCACTAGGATAGACTCATTTGGAAACTAAAATTTGACCAGACGGGTTCTACAATCAATAGAAGCATAAAAAGAGTGCAGTCAATCCATACCATGGATAACATCAAAATCTAACATATCAAGCCCTACCAAATCAATAAGAGTAACTCTATGGGACAAGGAGACGAGACACTTTCTATAGATCCTCTTAGCCACAATAGAATGACCAACAAGAGTAGAGATAGAAAAAAAATCTAATAACACATTAGGGAGCACATCAAATCTCATAGCCACATATGGCGTTACGAAATACAAGGTAGCATTGTTCGCTCCCCAATATGCACGCAAGTGTACGCGGTCGCACAAGTAATAAAGATTCTTGAACAACAAGCGCGTTTAGCTACTCATGCTATTCAAAAACCACAAAATACAATTGTTCATGCGATTTGGGAAAATAGAAGAGTTAGAAGATCAAAACTTATTACAAACTTGAATTTTTCTCTTGCACACAAAATAAAAAGTCAAACCCTAATAATGGAGCCCTAAAGATCTATTTATAATAGTTGGAAAACTTGGGAACCAATCCTACTACAATAAGGAAACCTATTTATTGATTTTTAGCTTCAAAATTTTGGCATATGGGTGGGGCTTCGCGCCTCCCATCGCGCCCACTGTCGAGAGTTGACGTTTCTCCCTTGGCGCGTTTTGCCTTGTAGAGCGCCACAAATGTTCCTCATAACTTTTACCCTTGGTGAATTATGCCACGAACATGACTCTAATCTCTCAGGCATAGGGCGGCGCGCCTGTCAGTTCTCCAGGACCAGTTGCTTCCACACTTTATCTATCCTTGCACGCCTTTGCAACTCTTTTCTTCAATTCGACTCCAATCTCTTTGAAAGTTCCTGAAACTTCTAATCATATGTTTTAGTACCTAATCTTTGCAAGTATGAAAAATTCAAGCTAATAGACTCAAGATCATTCTTTCATTTAAGCAATTCATGGGCAAATATTGACAATTTAGGCATATAAATATGCCTAAGATCACCACCCACGCTTAGACTTTTGTTTGTCCTCAAGCAATATCTAGACTATCAACTCTTTTCCACAACCCTTGGACTTGTAAGCCCACCTTAAATTCAACCAAAATTTTTTAATCATGATCGTGTAGTTCACAATGGATGCAATAATTCACAACATTTACACAGGTACAACACATACTCAAAGAATGACTCTTTTGTTATATTGTTCGGGCTAATGCAAACTTATACCACACATCAATTAGATAATCCTACACATGCCATGAATGCCCTTACTTGCTAATATTTAGTAAAGCCTTTAACTCGAGCAATTTCAATATCAATAAGGCCTATTTTTCAAACAATCAACTCACTCTCACAAAATAAATTCTTACTTTTCTCAACATACCTAAGCTTGCCAATAGTGTATTCTTACTTTCACATTATATTTCTCAAGGAATCAAGAGGACTTTCATTTGGTTGTAATGTCGGCTTAAGGTAAGGGAGGGAATAGTTGGGAATCATTTTAGTGACTACGCCTCCCTAATGCACATGTTATTATTTTTTGAACAATCTACTTCATAACTTTTCTTTCGTCCTAGTACACACTTCATGAATATTAGCCCCTTTTTGTTGCTCCATCTTTGCCCTTTATTTCGTTTTCACTATTATTTTTTCATGCCTTTGCACCCGACACCCCTACTATAGATTTTAAAGTCTGAGTAAGATACACGTTATCCTTTATAGGATCAGGGCCAATGTTTTGAGCATAGTTCTGAACTAGCCACCCTCAATTTTAGTTGAGGTGCACATTATCACTAAGGACCAGAGCCAAAAAGAATTTTTACTAATCCTTTTCTTTTACACACAATGTAGCATTTCTCCCTTAATTATGCAAACCAACAATTTTCAACCCTTCTTCTCAACATAGTGCATTAAGGCTCATATTAGGTACAAGAGAACTTGGTATCAAACAAATGGGTTTCGGCTTATCATCTGGTTTATCAATAAACAAGGTTAAAGGCTCAATGAGGCTTTATGTCACGACTGGAATCTAGACCCCAGACGAGATCGGCGTCGTTGACCTCTCAGAGGTCGCAAACAAGCCTACTTACATCGTACTTACTTTACATAGGTTAATTTTAGCGGAAAATTTAAAACTTTTGTTCTTTAAACATGCTTGCCAAACATTCTTAAAATTTTATAATCGTTCATCATCAACCATCTAACATTAAAGAGATAAGCAACTGAAAGAAATATTTCATAAGTCTTAATTGTATAATCGCCAAAATGGCCCAAATACAAAGTCTGAATAAAGAGCATGAAAGAAACGCTAGTGGAACATGCTCCACTAGCTCAACTCTAAAACTACGCTAGAATATAAAACAGTAGTATCCTCTAAAGCATGAGGACCTACCAAACTCCGGATGAATGCTGACGCCTGGATAGCTGCAACAATGATCCTGAAACTCTATCGACCACCTGTTCCTGCACCTAAAATAGTATAGATGTATAGGGGTTAGTACACACTTGTACTAAGTATGGGTACATGCAAGCACACACCACGGACATGCATGAGAAAGAATAGCTCTTTCCTAACAACATGATTTTTGGAAGTCAAGTCAGTGGACTTGCCAATTTGAGATTAGAAAGGTCATGCCATGAGAGTAACATGCATCATATTAAATACCGCATTGCACACAACACATATCATCTTCATATAGCACATATCATAACACATATCACATATCATCTTCATATAGCACATATCATAGCACATATCACATAGCTTCGTTCGTATCATTCATTCATATGCCATGATACCTTGGAACCATGGACTTAACATTAAGACTTTCCAAAATAAGGGCTCAACATATGGGACCTCAACTAGGGAGTCTTCATTAGCAAACACAGAGTCTGCTTCATTCGTTCATACGTACTTCATTACATTTCATTCATAGGCCAGTGTGAACACCAGCTATACCTAGGGTGTAGTTTAAGACTTTCATCGGGTTTGCTGTACAATGATCAGGAATAACCTAATGTCACTACCTGAGTCTAGCTCACCTCTTGATTATCCTATCCTAACACCTTCGGTATCATTCAATTCTTTATGTGCTTCATTTGAGGCTGGCCTCATTCATTCATTGGGAACTGTAACTTTAACCGACATAGATCATGTGAGCATCATGAAATTCAGTGTCTCCCCCACACCGAAAAGAGGTGGAATCACCGGCCAAAGTGACCCAATAACATGCTAGCGTACATGGGAATTTAACCCCGCCAGATCCCTATATTGGCAGTATAGGTTCAAAGACTAGGAGATGTATGGAGACCCATACCCGGCAAGCCGGACAGTCTCATCTCATGAGAGTTACGTGAACCTTCGCCCTTCCCAAAAGAAGGCATCACCGCTCACATCTAGCCTATCGGTGCTCAGCATAAAGTTCCATTACATTCAACTCATACGTCGTGGAAGTTGACTTCTAGTATGAGGACATTATAGCTCATTAGATGATTTCTCATCTCATAATTAGTATTAAGTGTGTTAAGCTCAATACTCTCATTAGAGTGTCCATAGAGACTGGTCTCTTCATTATCTTACACTCTCATAGGTGAGTACGTATTGGTAACGTTTACTTAGACTCATTTGAGAGTGCTCTCATCATTTACATTAGCCTCTCATCATGTTGTCACCATATTCTTCAACATTAGCACCTTTACTTTTCATATTTACCCACCTCTTATTACGTGAATGTTCATTTCATCGTATGCCGATGCACTTGGCTTTTTAGTGTATCTCACCCTCATACTTAATCCTTCTAGGGTTTGTCATTTCATCATATACATCTTAGGTTCACTTACTTTTGAACGTATATTAGACTTATGTGTCTATACATACAAGCCATGGGTTCATTCATAATTCGTTAAGTGATTCTTACTTTTCTAAAATTTGGTAGTACAAGACTTATGTATCTTGTATATATATGCCAAGATCTTAATTCTTTTGATCTAAGTAGATGACACTATTTTTGAATAATTTACTCACGTATGACTTATGCATCAATACGGAATTTTGGGCAAGGAAACCCAAATCTTGAATCACTTGAATATCATTTATATTTTTCATAAATTTTATTTTCTAATATTCATAACATTAGACTTTAAATTAAATCTCAACACTTATATTGAAGGATAAATTTTCTATTTTAATTTCCCTCTTAATTAATCAAAGTGTTGAGGGTTCAAGCCCCCACAACCTCTTTAATTTTTAATTTAATAAAAGTTCACTACAATGGGGAGGTTGTGGGTTCGAACCCCCACAGCCCCCCTTATTTTTGCTTTAATTTTGCTGAGGGGGGGGGGGCTGTGAGGTGGTGGGTTCGAACCACCACAGCCCCTCTAAATATTTTTTTTCTTTTTTATTTAGCCTTCCTTCGCGCTTACTGGGAGGTCGTGGGTTCGAATCCCACGCCTCCCCTTAATTTTTCTTTTCCCTTTTTCGCGAGGACAGGGGGCTGGTCGCGAGTTCGATTCCCCCCAGCCCCCCTCCCCCCTATTTTATTTCTTCTTTTATTTCTCGCGAGGGGTCTATTGGGTCGCGATTTTGATCCCCCAGCCCCCCTCTTATTTTTTTCCTCTTTTTTTTTCGCGAGGGCAGGCAGTCCAACAGGTCGCGAGTTCGATTCCCCCCCCCCCCCCCCCCTTATTTTTTTTTCTTTTCTTGCGAAGGAAGGGGCTGGGTCGCGAGTTCGATTCCTCCAGCCCCCATTTTTTTTTCTCGCGAAGTACAGCAAATAAAGAAGGAGGTCACAGGTTCAAAACCTGGTGGCCTCACTTCTTTAAAACGTGAAAAATTCCAGATTTCTGGATTTTTTTTTTATTGTCTTTCATTCATTTTTTTTTGTCACATCTTTCATAAGTTTACCTAGCTAAAAGGGTGTTATTCAACCATACATATTTCATTATAATAAACATAACATTACACGCATAAACTACACCAAAAACCATGACTTTTCGAGCCCAAAACAGTGGCTACAACCACTGCCCACAATGCACACACAACATCAACTTTTGATCGTATTTTGAATATCGTTTTCGTAACTTTCTTCACATAAACACGTTCGCATTTAATATAAACACGTAAATCATGCCTGAATCTAGCAGCACAACATACCCATCCTACGAATTCGTTTTCGAAGCTAAGGACAAGGACATACGAAGGGGAACAACCTTAGTTTCAAGAGTTTAAGAAACGTTGGAAAGAAAGTACTCTTGGAGAAAGAATTCCATGAGAGAAACCCATACCTTTTTACGTTGTTCAAGCTTGAAGCTGCTGCCCGGAAACTCCTCCAAACCACGATCAATTCACTTCAAATTACCCCCCCTACTCGATGAACCTCTCTTAGCCTTGACGTTTTGATTACTTTGTCTTTTACTTAAAAAAATTCTTGTGAGTTCTTCAAGTGTGAAGAACTCTTGATGTATTTTCTGATTTTTTTTTGTTATTTTGGAAGAACCAACGTGAAAGAGGTTGATAACGTGAGAGAGTTGAGAAACGTGAGGGAAAGAGTTGGCTTAGGATTAGGAGACTAAATTTAAGACTTAGTCAAAAGTTAGGATTTTTAATTAACTAAAAATAAATAAAGAAAATCTGATTTTCCTTTTTATTAATCAGATTAATAATTATCAATTAATTAAATTAATTTATCAACCTTAAATCTTGACACCCTAAGTCTTGATCCTATTCATTTTAGGGTTGTTACACTTCACTAGGGATAATTTCAATGATAGGCATACAAGTAGAGTCAAGAATTGACTATTCAAAGAAAATGTCTCAATCACATTCCCTATGTAATACATTCTACTAATTCAACACACGCAATGCATGTTCTAGATATCAAGTTAAGCAAGAACCAATCAACTCTCATCACACATGGCAACATGACACATATAAGGATGTACCAACTAACATTCTCATACAACTTGGATAACAGTATAACTACATAATTAAGCTTATTTTATTCGATATTGAGTCAAAACTAAGAACACATGCTTGTTACAAGGTTATATTCTATTGTACTTTTCCCATTATGACTACCTATGACGTTTGGCTAACTTTTTCGGACATAGTTTTAAAAGACCAAGGTTGGTTTCTCAATCCTACTCCTCGATGTGACTAATTTACCCTTAAGATGGTCGGCATCCATCTATCATTGGGAACTGTCACTCCTATGATGACTCTAAGACTCAATAAAGCAATAAACTAGTCCTAGTCGATTCAAAGGGAAAATCCACAGTAAAAGTACCGAAAACAAACGCTGAGGAACCAAAAATAAAAAATTTAACTAAAATCTAACACTGGACTCGATAAAGCATTAAACAAATATATAAACACCCCCCACACTTTAAAAATAAGCATTGTCCTTAGTTCAAAATTAAAGAATAGTATAAAGTTAGGAACACTCCCTCGGGCCTCCAGGACTCATCGTCATCACCATCAACACCATCAAGGCATTCACCTTCTCATCTACAACATCATTTTCCTCATCATCCATCTCCTCATCAGCCGTTGCCTCATCATCAGCTAAAGGCTCTAGGAAGGTGGGACTAGTCTGGCATAAGAATGATGCACTCTCGGTCAAGGTAGCGCTCCACCATAGTCTCCATCTCAGCATTTGTAGCAAGACGACCACCTATCCACAATTGCTACTCTTTTATCCCAAACATTCTCGCCATGACACTATCGTCACGAGCTTGACTCTCTTGGGAAGACAAGACCGGTCCATGGGACATGTCTAGTGCCTTAGTCATGGTCACATCAACTAGATTACCCATCGGATCCAGGTGAAAAGCAATGGTCAAGTCAAAAGCCTCCTTCTCTATACCCAGGGCCCTCAAGAAACGGGTAATCAACCACCCATAGCAAAACCACCACCTCAAGTTGTTACGAAATTTCATCATATTCTGCCTCAGTATCGTACCCACATTGGTGGGCATTCCCTTCATAAGCATATAGACTAGAACTACTCTATCCCGCATCACCTCTGTCAAATGCTTCACATGAAGCAACACACTACGCACAATCTTCAGCCACACTAGCAATAAGATTAAAATTTGAAAAATGGAGGGTGGAATACCTCTAGATGTACTTACTCCACCTCCACCTAGAAGTCCACTCTACCCCACACAATGTGTGTTGAATATCTATATACGGAGGTTGCTCTTTCAATTCATTAAAGTTATCAGCATCACAGTTTGGGGGAACCAACAGTTCATTCAGAATCCTTGACGAGAATTTTGTATCCCTGCCTCTAATAGACACAATTTGTACTTAGTCTCCATGAACCAATTGACATAAAACTCACGAACTAAAGATGAATTACAATCACCTGTATGGTGAAACATAAATTGCAGTCCCAAACCAACAATAGTACAATGTATTACCGGAAATTGAGACTGCAACCTTACCTTGTTGTCATACTCATCTCTCATATACTTAGCTTTGCGTTGACACTCAAATCATTCCCAACCGTACCTTTGAACCACTTATTTCCCATATTTCTGGGCGGGTTCGTGATATCTGAACTCGGACGCTTCACCATTCTGACTCATCTTAGAACCGGCCACATTCTTTGCTTTTGGTACCATTGTAACCTGTTAAGAAAATAAAACTAGAGACAAGACAATTTTAGAGAGAATTTGGGGGAGGTTTAGGTTAGGCAGTGAGAGGGACGAGGAGGGAAAGAAAAAGAAAAAAATACTATGGGAATGAGGAGAGGGAATAGGTGGTGGGTGAGTATGGTATTTATGGTGTTGTGAGAGAGGGGAAGTTAGTGTGAGAATTTTTGAGATTTAATGGTGGAAAGAGAAGAGGTATGGGAAGAAGAAGAAGAGTTAGTGGTGTTAATGGAGGTTGTTAATGGATGAACTTCGGGATTTAAGAGGAAGGGGAAGAAGAGTTGGAGAGGATTTAGAGAGGTGGGTCGGTTGAAAGTGAGAAATAGGGGATGAATTTGGGTTTGGTTTTTTTTTAAGGGTAGTGGGTAGGGTTTTAATCGGGTAAAAAATAGGTTTCTTTAAAATCTGGGTGGTTCGCGCGTTGAAGGCACGATGCGTCAGTATAGCGCCTGAAAAAAGGCACAGAATATTCACCCTTGGCGCGACGCACCAACCAGTATGCCAGCCTGCAGGTGCTAGGCGCAATGGCCATGTGATGCGCCAGTGTCGCACCTAAATGAGTCTTCTGAACTTCGCAGCCACGCTCCTGGCTTCAATATTTTTTTTAATTTAACTATTACAAGCTAAGTACAAATAATGAAAACTAAAATCTTAACTAGCTAAAACTACCCTATATACTAAGAATTGAAACTAAGCCAATAACAAAATTTCAAAATTTCAAAGGCGAACTACCTATCTATTACATATTGTACATGGGTTTCCTCCCATGTAGCGCTTTATTTAACGCCGCGACACGACTCATCTTGGATCATTCATTATTTTGCAGAAGAGCTTTAGAGTCATGATAAGAATCTACATCAAAGTAGTGTTTCATCCTCTGTCAATTTACCAAGAATGTAGCGCCTGTCTCATCCTTAAGTTCAACATACCCATGTTGTGTCATTTTTACCACTTTGAAATGAACAGTCTATTTAGATTTAAGTAATCAGGGGAATAACCTCAATCTAGAATTAAAGAGTAGTACCTTTTCTCCAGGAGTGAAAGTGCGAGTAACTATATGCTTGTCATGCCATATTTTTGTCTTTTATTTGTAAAGATTGGCATTCTCATACACATGCAGCCTAAACTCTTTAAGTTTATGCAATTGATCCACTCTCTTTATACCGGCCAGCTTGGGGTCCAAGTTCAACCTCTTAATTGCCCAATAAGCTTGTTGTTCTGATTCTGCCGGAAGATGACATGCTTTTCCAAATACTATGTGATAGGGAGAAGTCCATATGGGTATCTTATACACAATCCTATATGGCAACAACACATCATCTAGCTTCTCAAACCAAACTTTCCTCTGCGCATTTACCGTTTTCTGTAAAATTTGTTTCACGTCTCTATTTGAAAACTCCACTTGGCCACTCATTGTAGGGTGGTAAGATGTAGCCACCTTATGACAAATTCCATACTTAGCAAGAAGGTTATTAACAAGATAGTTAATGAAATTCTTACCTCCATCACTTATGATTGCCCTTAGAGTGACAAAGCGAGTGAAATGTGCTTTTTTATTAACTTTATCACCACCCTTGAATCATTGGAAGGAAGAGCAACAACCTCAACCCATTTACTAACACAATCCACAACCAGAAGATTATATTGTTTTCTGTCAGATGGTGGTAAGGGACACATGAAGTCAATACCGCACACATCAAATATTTCTACCTCAAAAATATTACTTTGCGGCATCTCATGTCTCCTTGAAATAGTACCTAACCTTTGGATTTTATCACAACCCTTGACAAAAGCAATAAAATCTTTAAATAATCAGGGCCAAAAGAAACCATACTGAATTACCTTATGCTCTGTGCGCTATCCTCCGTGGTGACCTCCATATGGACTAGCATGACAACTTTCTAGTACTTTTTGAACCCCATACTTCGTAATGCACCTTCTCACTACCCGGTTTGAACAAGAACGGTTCATCCCAGATATAGAAGTTAGCATCATGATTAAGATTTTTCTTTTGTTGGGTGGTTGAACCCGGAGGATACTTACCACTCACTATCAAATTCGCAATGTTTCATACCATAGAACTTGAGAGATATCTACAACCATAAATTGGTCATCCAAAAATTCTTCCTTGATTTGCTCACCTTCATTCACTTGTGAGAAGTCCGCCTTTAAGAAGTCGTGGGTGCATTGAAAAGTCCGAATGACATGCGTTTGAGCGCATAGGTACCATAAGGACAAGTGAACCTTTGCAACTCTTTTCTTCAATCCGACTCCAATCTTTTTGAAAGTTCCTGAAACTTCTAATAACATGTTTTAGTACCTAATCATCACAAGTATGATAAAATCAAGCTAATAGACTCAAGATCATTCTTTATTCAAGCAATTCATGGGAAAATATTGACAACTTAGACATATAAATATTCCTAAGATCAAGCACCGAGATCAAGTAAAACATAAACATCAAATTAATGACTTTCAACATACCGGTAATCACATTGGGAGAACCCTCTTGTTCACCACGAGTCTAAAGTGCATATAATCTATTTTGCTTAGAAGCATTTGAACTCGAACCACTTGGACCGGATGAAGGATGTGGTTGAGCCCTACAATGATATCTCCCTCATTCTTAGCAGGTGAAGGACAATCTCTTATTTTGTGATCCATCTTGCAACAATCAAAACAAGCATTGGAACCCGTTAGACATTTCCCTTCATGCTTTCTTCCAAACTTTGCACAATTTTGCAATGAAGACCAAGTACTATTTCCTTCTTGAGTCTTAGGGTTAGACGCCCTCTCTTTGTTGAACATAGGAGCATTGGATTAACCTTGACCGGAAAACCTTTGTTGATATCTAGGAAAACCATGCATGAGAGAAATTACCATCATCGGTTCTAGCCCTCTTTTATCTCCGTAGACCTCTCCTTAAGCTTCTCCTCTTCAATTTGTTGGGCATGAACCATGAGATGAGAAATATACATGTCATGGAAAAACATAGATGTACGACAGTCTTTCACCAGTAATTCGGACACACCCGAAACAAACTTGGTCATCCTTGCTATAGAGTTGGCAACTATAAAAGAAACATACTTTTACAATTGAGTGAACCTCAAGGCATATTCTTTCACGCTCATATTTTATTGTCGGATATTAATAAACTGAAGAACTTTTATTTTAATCGTCTCAAGAGGAAAAAACCTATCGAGGAAAGCAGGCTTGAACAATTCCCACTCTAGGGGACCCACATCTTCCGATATTGCTTCCTTCCATTTGTTGAACGAAATTGGAGTAACACCTTTAAGTTGATAAGCATTTAATTCCGCCTTTTCCACCGGAGTTACTCTGATAATTGCCAACACATTGTAGATGCCATCAATGAACTCTGGAGGATTTTTCTCAACCTTACAACCATAGAATTCAGAGGATTCATCCTAGTGAAATCCATCACTCTAGATGACGTTGTGCCCACATTTGGGTTCACGAAGACCACAACCTCCCTATTGTCTTAGTCTGTCTCGTCTTGAGCCAAAACTTTAAAGCAGTCCTAAACTCTATATTAGTCACTTGCTCAGCGAAAGGGTCAACCAGAGCTTGAGCAGGAGCTTCTTGACAAACATTTTCTCCCTCATTCCTTTTGGCAAAAGCTCTTCGAGTATTCATATCTTGTATTTCATTGGGTAAGAATTAGGAGAAAGACCTTATAGAGTTAACTCTATCGTATGACTTAGAGTAATGAAGAAGTGAAGTTTCCTAAACATCTCTTAGCCTCTCAATCGACTAAAGGGTCTTGTATGCCATGCCACATCTAGGGGTACCCCTGGATTGTGACAATTTATGTTAAAGGGGGGAGGAAGTGCATCTTGGCCATGTCTTTATTCTTCATGTCCTCTATTCTAATGTAGTCTGCATCTAATATAGGTAATTCAGACTCATGACTCTACTCCTGAATAAGAAACAATATGTCATCATCCATTTCATAGAGCTATATATTATGTCTCACTTATAATTTTTTTTGAGATTCTCAAGTAATTGAGTTGCCAGAATGTGGTTGGTATGTCATGGGGTATGGTATGTCATGGGGTATGGTTTCGTGAGAGGTGTAGGTGTTGATTGGATGGTATAGGTTGACGATGAGCAAACCTATGATGTGGGAAAAGTGAAAAATCAGAGATGACATATTGTTTAAAGGATACATGAGGAAAGTACGATTTAAAGAACAAGTAATATCCATCCTAATCTAAAATATTATCTAAAACTTACTTACAAAAAGGGAAAAACCTATTTATATAGTTAGCGGCACATAATTAATTAATTTATTTGGTTGATACAGTTTACCCCTGTAGTTTTCACTAATTGTTTTATTGAAACTTTCTATCTCTTTGGTCCTAGCGTTGTCCCTAACCTCCAGCCTAGTTGTAGTGTCTTGATAGTTACACATTTGGAGTTATTTTGGTGTAAATATTAGTTCATTCTATATTAATGAGAGGTCATGATTATTCAACATCAAGAGTTGGATTTTTTTTCAGCTACGTTGAATGTTCTTTTAGCATGTATTCCAGTGATATTGGGAGCTGTGTTGGGATAATTTGGTAAATGTTACTTCCACTCTTCATTGCTACAGTTCCAAATTATAATCATTAGCGACCTTGGGATGATACAAGAATGATTTTTTTTGGAAAAATGAGGACCACATTATACATGAGGAGTCTCAAGTTGGCATTGAAATTATGGCGCCTGGTTGTTGAGATGCGATTAAATGGTCTCTTTCCATAGCTCGGGGTCAAATTTCTTGTTTTAGCATGTTTTTTCATTGTTTAGTTTTGCAAGGTTTAATATTTTTTTTGTTTCATGGTTGTGATTTCAATATAGTATGCTTAAAGTTGACTGTAGGACTAATAGTTTTGCAAGGTTTAATTTTTGTTATTTCATTGGAGACAAGTTATGTACAGATTATTATTGATAAAAATCCCCGCTTAGCTTGCTACATAGTGGTATTTGGTTAGGAAAAAAAAAGAGATAGAGGGCTTTAAAATGATCTTATACGGACAAAGGAGGATAAGAAGAAATTGCAAAGGGACTGAAAGAGAAGCTTGAAATAATCAAATTAACACCCCTAAACTAGATGAGAAATAACCAGAGGTTACTAAATTGAGCTATATATATGTATCATTAATCCCAGGATAAATTGACGAATTTGACTTCTAAAACAAAGAACTTAAGGCTGAATCCCATAAGAGAGTACAACCAGGAATTTAAACGTGTCTCAGAACACAACCTAAATGTGCAATTAATTTTTTTCTCCTTGTGAGAGGTGGACCTAGAAAAGAGCTTTATTTTGCTCAAAAGGGATTACAATGAGTTCATGTCTTTTGAGCTAAACTATACTGTATAAATAAGTTAAAGCAAGATACTCAAGTTTTACTATCATATTTAGCCCGCTTCTCCAATTCAATTGGCTAAATATTAGGTTGAAAGTAAGGCGCAAAAATCAATTCTCTATAGGAAGGTAATTGTATTGTATATAATGACATTAGGTTGGAAGGAGGACACACAAGTCACTTTTCTATAGAAAGGTAATCGCGAACTTTGAGTTTCCCCTGATGTTCTTTTTTATATAGGTCTAGAAAGGTTTTTTCGTGACAACACACAAAAATATCACACGGGTAAAACCCAAGTCTTCCTATTCAAATAAAAATAACAAGACATATTACAAAATAACACAAAAATAAAAGCACCTATATGTACATATACCCTTATCTCTAGGGTTTCCTAATTCATTCGTCCTCTTTATCTTCTTCGTTGTTGAAACACTTGAGATAATCATTGTAATTGAAATACAAATCACAATCTTCCTTCTCATTAGAATCATTTCCTTCAATATCAATTGCATTTGATGCCGTGACAATGTTGCTTGGACCAGACATGTTTTGTTCACAAACATCTTGCAGAAAATTGGTATTCATATTTCCCAATCTATTAACTGTCACATCTCCAATATTTGTATCAAACGTCATTGGACTACTTGAACTTTTTGGTACATGGGTCGTATTGACATCCATTTTGTAATCGTGATGATTCCAACTATTAGACCCCAAAGAAGGCCTATAATTGGTGCTCCCAACAATTGATCCTTTTGAACCAAATAATGGTCCATTATTTGGTACCAGACCATCAATATTCTTTTGTGAAGACAAAAAAGGGTTGGGGTAGTGGGGTTTAGCCTGAAGTTGTGGGCGACACAACTGTTGTTTTTGCTGTTGAGTTGAACCAGAAAAAATGTTGTTTATGCTAATTGGTTGAAATTCTCCAACTCTTGGGGTTTGATTTAAAATATTGGTTTGAATATGAGGCATTCTCTCAAGAGCTATATTTTGTGAAGACAAAATAGGGTTGTGGTAGTGGGGTTCAGCCTGAAGTTGTGGGCGATAGAGCTGTTGCTGCTGTTGTTGAGTTGAACTAGCAAAAATGTTGTCTGTGTTAATTGGTTGAAATTCTTTAAATCTTGGGGTTTGATTTGTAACACTTTTTTGAATATCAGGCATTCTCTCAAACTCTATAAAGTTATTTTCTTGTTCACAACCACTTGGCATTTCTCGACGAATGTATTTTTGCTCTTCTAGAGGTCTCCATTTCTTGCTACGATGCATCTGAAAGAAGAAAAAAATTCAAAGGATAGTTTGAAGTAGGAATATATTTATCATCACAACTCATTATTATTCAGATGTGGTTGAAATACACACATTTTTAATAGAAAACATAAATGGTGTTTGGTAGTGGTGAACAATTAAAATCTCTTTTTGAGTTAAAGATTGTCATTAATATTATTTCGTTGAATAATCATATAATATATTTGTATAAAAGAGAATCCTAGGCCCGCTACGTGGAGCCACCATAAACAAGAATTCCCTTTTAAATATATTTATTTTCAAAACCAGCCTTCTTTTTTCATGAAAAATTGTAATTTTTATGAAAAGTTATGACTTTTAAGAGAAGTTGTGACTTCTATGAAGAGTTGTGACTTTTATGAAAAATTCTGATTTTTATGAAAGGTTGCGATCTTTCTGAAGGGTTGTAACTTTTGCGAAGAGTTGTGACCTTTCCGATAAGGCACAATATACATTTGTTCACACTACCCTATGTTGTCTATAAATAGAGGAATTTCATGCCACTATAATTTGTAGGTTGTTTCCCTATATAGGTTAGTCAAATTCAATTACAATAATCATGTTTTTATGAAGTTTGTTTCATTCCTGAAAGTTTTTATGGAGCTTAATATTTACTATAAGTCATAGTGATTCATGTTACTATGACAATTTTTTTTCTTATTTTGGTGACCATTTTTTTACTCAGTTAAAGTTTCAGCAAGGAATGAAAATTGATCTTTTGTTTTGTCCGTTTCTACAGGTTTCTTCATATTAGCAAAGAAATTGATTTCAATTGCATTGCGACATTAGTACTATTGGAGCTCTCTATGCACAACTCATAATGCTGTTGAAATGTTTGATGGTTGAATTCATTACATTTTATTATTTAGTAAACAAATATTTTATTTTTGCCACTATTATTTGTATGTTTTTTCGAATTCAATATATTAATTAAGCTTCTTATAAAGTGTGTTTCATTTCTCAAGTTTTCTTCCTCCTATTTCATGAAGCTTAATTTTCTACTATAAATCATAGTGATTTATGTATCTATTGTAATTTCTTTTTGCTATTTTTGTGACATTTTTTTAAGTATATTCAAAATTCCTGTGAGGATGATTGAAAATTTATCTTCTCTTTTGTCCCTTTCTACATATTTTCTTCATACACTTTTTGGAAAAATTGCTTGTGGTTGTGCTACATTTGATAGCACACAACAACAAATATCTGATAACTAATATGGATCAAATGATGGAGTTTGTTAAAGAACGAAATGATTTCTCTCTTTCTTGCCACAATTAGTATATTATTGTGATTATTTTTTCTTTGGTACAATAATTTTGTATGCCATTGCACTATTTCTACAATATTTGTGTAGAGACAATTAATCCACATCTTTTATCGCAAGTTAACTAATTTGTCATATTTCTTCTTCTTCTTTTCTTTGGGCATAATAGGAGATCAAGTTTTCGTGAAACTAACAAATATCCAAAATACACTGTAACAAAATATTTTTTATCGGCAATAAAGATGCATGTTCACGAAGAGTGCTACAGCCTTTACCGACAATAATCAATTGTCATTGGATTCAAAATTGCAATAGACTTTGGGACATTTATACAGAGCACCAATTGCCTCTGAGATACATATTTAGCAATAATTAAACTATTAATTATCGTGAAAGATCATTTTTGCTGTAGTGATAAGACATTCTTTTGATAAAGTTTTTAATTTTTTAGATAAAGAAGTAATAACTCTTTCTTTTGGTTTCTTTCAATTACATTTGTGAACTGTACACGTGGATACAACCCGAAAGACTATCTTTTTGAAAAATATATCAAGCAACATGCCTTTTTCTTCTTGATTGTCAGGAAAGTAAGGTCGTCTTTATTTTTATTTGTGAGTTCAAGTACTCACAAAATTATGCTGTGAGATTTTCATATATTATGTGTCAAAATTTGGATTTGAACATCCCGTTGTGAGCATTATGATGCCACCTACTTCTTGGTTGATAATTGCATTAATTTTTTGTAATTGCATACTAACAGAGGAATTTATAGCATCCATTTGCTAATGTGTAATACCATAACAATAACTATGGTTTAATCCAAATAAGTGAGGGCAGGACATATGAAACCTTAAAAATAGTAACAAATATTTTGAGACAATGACAAATTTTTTATATGATAATAACAATTTTAGGGTCATTTTTAGCATATACTTGATATGACATACATTAATAAAAAAGATATTTCTGGAAGTTAATAAGAAAGAGTCCAAGGTGGTCAATTTGAATTTAGTTAAATATGATAGTATATGGACGTGATGTTCCACTTTACTTGGGAATGTTGTTGTTTGACTATTTTTGTCTCATTTTTAACGACAGATGTTTTAATCTATAACTTCTTGAAATTTATAAAATTTCATTACTTCTGATCAATTATTTCCAGGGAGATTTTCTTAGACTTCTTTCTTATGCTTAAAATCTATCTATGCCTCATGATTTTTGTATAACAAAAATGAAAATTAAAAAAATAGAGCACTTTAAGATTTTGGACGAACACTTTGCCTTAAGATAAAATGTTCTTGACAATGTAGTGTATGTATCGAAAATATGAATATTACCGAACGATCATATTTAATCTTAATAAAATAGTTCAATCCCGTGCGAAGCACGGGTAATTTACCTAGTCACTAAAAGAAAATAAAAAATAACAAAGAATAACTTCTATCACTAGGCATACAATAAAAAGTTTGTCGTTGATCCTCTTTTGATTTAACTTTTGAGTACTGTGAATAGTTACCTGACATTTATCAACCGAGAGATGTAAAATTAATTTTTTTTCTAATTAATTCAGAAAAGTGAAAGTTAAGCAAATACTTTTCGAGCAAGTGCTTGATGAAAAATATGAGATTTCCCAAGCATTAAATCTAAAATCATTCCAAGCAAATATTTTCATTGGATATATCTTTCCCGATGTCAAACACACATAATTTACAACTTAGCCTTTTTTGAGGAATGTTACCTGAAGATGGCTTGAAACTTGATTCTTGGTAAGACCTGAAACATTCATCTCCTTAACAATATTTTTTGGTAACAACCTACATGTTTCATTAGAATGTAACTTAGATTTAATCAATACTACAATACTCCTTGATCAAGATAATGTATAAGTAAACACAATAATTACTATGCATTAATTCCAAAATACTTGACGTTATATATAAATATGAATTCTTACTATTCATATCGCTTAATAGAAATGAATTATTGGGAAAAGTAGTTAATAATGAAGTAAACTTACTTTTTCCACCAAGTTGTTATGTAGCTTCCACAGATTTACCATGAAGATTTGTTGTCCACTTTATGCAGTCCTTTCGAGTAACTGTCACAATACTAGCATTTATCTTCCTTTCTCCTTGATTAACCTCTTTTTTGTTTTGTCTTCCTCTTTTCCTCCAGAGATTATTTTCTCCGTTTGATATGACATTTGTTTCAACCTCATTAGTATATTTTCTTCCTTCCTTAGTATTAATAGACATATTCTTCTCCCCGACTTGTTTTTTATCACCAACAATATTATTGTTACCAATATCATCAAAATATTCCTCAAATCTCTAAATTCTTCTCTCTCTTTCTCTCTTTGTATTTTTTTACTCAATACAATTTGCCACAAGCATTTCACAATTTCCTTGTCAAGTGGCTTTTTGAAGTAAAGTAAAGCTCCATCGTCGAAATCCTTCTTTGCAAAGAGTTCATTATATTCATCACATACAACTGCATAATTATTTTCAATACTAGCAATTAGAATTGAATTATATTAAACATTATGTAAATAGTTAATTTTTATGCATATTCACTAAATTTTATGTATTATTACCATTACAAATCAATTGCATATCATATCACTGTGGAAAAAAAGGATTAACAATGGGTAATTTTTACTGCCAAATGATTAGATATAGTCAATAATGACAGATTATCAAAACAAATTATGTTAGCTACATGTGAACTATCTAGCGAAGAATTTCATATATTTTTGGAAGTGTATATTAAAATAAAGTAACTAATTTTTACCCACAATAATAATAAAATCTTAAAAGATATCAATGTCATATCTAGTAGAACCTTAAGTGACTAATTAATTTCAATTATATTGACTGATATAAGTTTTAGAAGATATCCATTATCATATACTAAAAAAATAAGATGCGGTAAAGAATAATTTATGTCGCTAATTAAAGAACAAAAAATTATTGTTAATCTTATCTAATGATGAATTATTCAAATTTATTTATCTACATACTATTTAAAAACCGATTAACACTGAATTTATAGTTCATGGTTGCTTGTAGTATATTAATTAATATAATTGCCTTTACACAATAAGAAAATGAAGATCAATTAAATACTTACATAGAGAGACTATATTCAACGTCACAACTTGTTTGAAAAGTTCAAAACAAAGTGAAACCTTTGCAATGTATATTAGGCACTTTTGATGGGGATTATAGATCAAAATCCATGTGGTAGCTTACATTGATATTTATTGGTTTTAATATCTCCCACAGTCATTCTTTAAGTATCATTGCATGACCAAACATTCAGTTATTTCAATACAACATTTATCAGATTTCATATTATTTACTTGGTCAGTGCATCAATATTTTTTCACAGTTCATCATGTTTAATATTCATTTATATCAAGAATTATATATAATACTCAATACATTCAAAGTACTAACCATATACCTTTTGCTATATTATTTTTATCCTGCTTGTGGTTAGTATGATGTCAAGTCAGAAGTAGCAGAGTTGGTGAGTCCTCATCCTTCAAGGACGATATTTATCTTCAATTTAGTATTATGCTTTTAGTTTCAGATATTTAGAGTTAGCTAGGGATTTTTCCAAGCAACTCATTATAGTAGTCTTTCAGACAATAAATTTAGATTTAACTTATGTTTTGTAGATATTGACCAATTCTATTTTAATAGACTTTTCAGCTTTTATCTTCCACATTAGTATTTTAGTTATCTTTAATTGTTGTTATGTTAATATTATTGTCATGCCTGACCTAAGTTTAGCTTGAGGTCACTTGTGGCTCTAAGAAACGTATTATGACTAGGGTTTATTCTCCGATCATGACAAACATGGTATCAAAGCAAAAAATTAAAGTGTCTTAGGGTGTCCAAAAGCCGCGTTAACTAGAGTATTTTTCCTTGTTGTGAAGCACGCCAGATCTTTCTTTTTTTTAACAAACTCGAAAGAGCAATTAATTATTTTTGTAAATGGAACTGGAGTCTAAACAAATGTTGTACCGTACTTAAACAGACAACAATAGATCCACCAAAATGTGAGCTAAGAAAAAGAACTACAAAATCATA
The DNA here is from genome assembly GCA_016801875.1 of Solanum sitiens. Taxonomy (NCBI): domain Eukaryota; kingdom Viridiplantae; phylum Streptophyta; class Magnoliopsida; order Solanales; family Solanaceae; genus Solanum; species Solanum sitiens. The sequence goes on along the minus strand of JABWTJ010000054.1, from coordinate 1,927,819 downwards.
CAATTGGCATAACATCTCCACAAGAAATGCAACCGATTGTCTACTTGATCTTCTTCTTTGGCCTCAACTGGTTGTGTGACCGCATTTCTTCTTCCTGTAGTTCACAACACGAGGATGCAAACGGGCATAGCACTTGCGGCAAATAATCTTCTCTTGGTTGTATTTCCTGGCCAAGGCCATAAGAGACAGTTCAATGATCCTACCACATAGCCTCAGGACAAGATGCAGAGTCGATTCTTTTTGGATATTATAATCCGCCAGTGTAAGCCCATCTTCAAGCTGTTTACCAGAAAATATCAGTCGTTGTTGGTCCGGTGGAATGCCTTCCTTGTCCTGAATCTTGGCTTTGACATTGTTGATGGTTTTGCTGTATTCAACCTCAAGGGTTATGGTCTTCCCCGTTAGGGTTTTCACGAAGATCTGTATCTTATCTCTCTGATGGGTACACCAGATCTTTGAATAGGAGGCTATGAAACTATTTAGGAAATTTTTCACTTCTTTCATACTCTTAGTCGTGAGATAGTATGAAACTCTATATTATCGCCTTCTAGATCGTGATCTACGTGTCTATGGCATCATGCCTCCTAGAAGATAATATATAGAAAATAACATGAATGAAGAGCAACAAGCACCTTCAGCTCGAGCAGACCCTTTGGTTGAACATGGATTTCATGCTAAGTTGGCTGGTTTTCAAGTTCTATCAAAATCTATGACTTCTCAAGACAACCTAGAAGTTAACGTCGAGAAAGTTTAAATGCGAATACAACTGCAGCTAGAGCTTGGGATTTCTCTAAGATGAACCCTCTAAAGTTTTATGGTTCTAAGGTAGATATGGATCCACAAAAGTTTATTGAGGTAATCAAGAAGATAACTGAGATCATGGGTTTAAGTCTAGTAGAAAGTGCAGAGTTAGTCGCTAAACAGTTGAAGGTCGTGGCTCATATTTGGTATAAGCAATTGAAACAAGATAGGGTTGTTGATGAAGCTCCAGTGTACTGGGAAACTTCTAAGGCTACGACATGTTTTTTGCACTTGAGCTAAGGGTAGCCAAAGTCCATGAATTCATTAACATAAAGTAGGGAAACATGACAGTTAAGGAGTAATCTTTTAAGTTCATTGAACTTTCAATGTATGCTCCAACTATGGTGGCTGAATCTAGCATGAGTAAGTTTGTCTCTGGTGTTTTTGAGATAGTTATGAATGAGTTCAGAATAACAATTCTTATTAAGGAGACCGGAATTATTCGCTTGATGACTCATTCCCGTAAATTTAGCAAGTGAAGGTTAAGGAGAGTGCTATGAAAAGCAAGAGGGAAAGGACACACAATGTGGACAACTCACAACAGAAATCAGGATGAAATAGTCTCTCTCAACTATTTCAGAACTGTTCAAGCCCAACCCCATCCTCTGCTAGTTCTTTAGTACCTAAGTGCAGATCAGAGAACAAGGATAGGGCACTACTAAGTCACATGGAAGTCACTAGTGGTGACACTTCTCTGGTATTTCATAAATGTGGGAAGAACCATCCGGGAGACTGTATGGAAGGTAGTGGTTGCCTTTTTGGACGTGGTAAGACAGGTACAAATTAAGAGATTTCCCGTCAACCTCAAATAAGGGATGATGTGTTCGTCAAAAGACCCAACCTAACTCCTCAACAACTCTATTAGGTTGCCTTCTTCAGTAGGGTACCTTAGCTAATGCTCCTCCTTAACTAGTGTATACCGCAACCATTTCATTTCCATTCTCCTTAGTATGGCCTCATAATCTCCATTGGAGACCTCCGGTGCATGTAGAATCTCATTCACAGTTTACACCCCCACAGGGATATCCTTTTCTCAGAAGCAAAAGGTGGGGTTGGGGTCATCCCAAATGATAAGTAAGTGGACCCAGCCTGAGCGAGCAGTGGGGGAGCTCAACTAGTGGGACCCAACACAGCTCTTCTAGCTGAGTGTGGAAAGTACATGCCTTTTCCGCCACACCTTGCATAGAAAATTCCCTCTCAAAATAAAGATTTGTGCACCTCTAATCAAGGTATTTATCCTTACTATCCTTGTCTGTAAACCTCACAAATGGATATTCTTGCTTGGAGTGTGCTCCATTGAGTTCTAGGGTTGCAAAAAATATCAATAGGTGTATTGGAACTCTTAAACTTGCATAGAAAAAGCATTAAGGAGAAAAAATCTCACCCTTGGCCTAACTAGGAGGTTGTTGCATGCAGCCCGTTGGTATATAAACGCATATTACCATTACAAAAGCTCCGTCTATAGTGGCCTTTTATCATTTTAGAACTTAAACGGGTGCTTCAATGGCGCCCCTTGACCTAAAAACTATGTTTCCAATAGTATAACTTCAGATTAGCGTTCCTTAAGTATTCTACTAATATTATTTGCAAAAAATGGGGCATTACAACTTCTAAATATTGCCCTAATCTAAGTTTCAACCGAGAACAACCCTTCAACTTTCCTCCCATTTTGGACCTATTTTTGGCCATATACCCTGTAATTCTTACACGAGTATCTTAAATATAAGGGATGGATCCATGCTTTAACAAATTCACCGAATCAGAATAACATTTTCCAAATTAAAAAATATAAAAACCCAAATTCTATTATACTCAACCAAATTCTAGCATGCGAAAATCATTATAAACCAAAGTAATGGAAGTAAAGAAAACGATTATTACCTTAGCATTAACGCGAATGGAGTGATCAAGAGTGAAAAGTAAGTTCTTGGAGTAAAAAAAGGAGAGAATGGGCATGAAACACATTCCTCTCCCCCTTATTCTGATTTCTAAGTCTTGTCATGCCGCTATGGAGGAAATATCCCACTATAAAAGGTCAGGGTTGGTGGGCAGGAATATTTTTTGTTGTTTTGTTTGGGTAATTTCTCTAACCTAGTTAATTGTAAGGCTCTGGTGTACTTGGATACTCAGAGGGTGTAGTTTTATATGGTTCACACACTACTAAGAAACTATCGAAAAACAACGGCCAAAAGAGACGAACTGCATTTGAATAGAAAAAGAGAATTAAAATCACTAATAATAAGGTATAAGTACCCCCTAGTTCATGACCTAAATTTCAGATACACACCTCAACTATACTAGGGTCCTATTACCCCCCTCCCCCCGAAATCATTTTCTTTGTAGAATTTTGTAAACCTTTTGACTTACGTGTAGGGTAAATAATTTATAAGTAATTTAATATTTGAATGATTTAAGTAACAAATGGTACTCTCTCCGCCGTTACGGTTTTGCAATTATTCTTCTCCCTTGTTCTTTCTTTTCCGGTAACTAAATCTCTTTTCCATTAAAAAAAAAATGAAACAATGGGGGTACAACATAACTAGATAGATCTAACGAATCGAATGATGACATGAATGAACAACATGTCACTGAGATTCCCAAGTTTCAAGAGGAATACTTTTGAGTGGTTGCTTTTCCATAGGAATGGAATAAAGAACCTATGGGTATCTTATACACAATCCTATACGGCAACAACACATCATCTAGCTTCTCAGACCAAACTTTTCTCTGCGCATTTACCGTTTTCTGTAAAATTTGTTTCACCTCTATATTTAAAACCTCCACTTGTCCACTCATTGGAGGGTGGTAAGTTTTATCCACCTTATGACGAATATCATACTTAGCAAGAAGGTTCTTAAAAAGATGGTTAATGAAATTATTACCTCCATCACTTATGATTGTCCTTAGAGTGACAAAGCGAGTGAAAATGTGCTTTTTTATTAACTTTATCACCACCCTTGAATCATTGGAAGGAAGAGCGCCAACCTCAACCCATTTACTAACATAATCCACAACCACAAGAATATATTGTTTTCTGCCAAATGGTGGGAAGGGACTCATGTAGTCAATACCCCACACATCAAATATTTCCACCTCAAAAATATTACTTTGCGGCATCTCATGTATCCTTGAAATAGTACCCAACCTTTGGATTTTATCACTACCCTTGACAAAAGCAATAAAATCTTTAAATAATCAGGGTCAAAAGAAACAATATGGAATTACCTTATGCTCTGTGCGCTATCCTCCGTGGTGACCTCCATATTGACTAGCATGACAACTTTCTAGAACTTTTTGAACCCCATACTTCGTAATGCACCTTCTCACTACCCGGTCCACACATTGTTTGAACAAGAACGGTTCATCCCAGATATAGAACTTAGCATCATGATTAAGCTTTTTCTTTTGTTGGGTGGTTGAACCCAGAGGATACTTACCACTCACTATCAAATTGACAATGCTTCATACCATGGAACTTGAGAGTTATCTACTTCCATAAATTGGTCATCCAAAAATTCTTACTTGATTTGCTCACCTTCATTCACTTGTGAGAAGTCCGCCTTTAAGAAGTCGTGGGGGCATTGAAAAGTCCGAATGACATGCGTTTGAACGCATAGGTACCATATGGACAAGTGAACCTTTGCAACTCTTTTTTTCAATTCGACTCCAATCTTTTTGAAAGTTCCTAAAACTTCTAATAACATGTTTTAGTACCTAATCATCACAAGTATGATAAAATCAAGCTAATAGACTCAAGATCATTCTTTATTTAAGGAATTCATGGGAAAATATTGACAACTTAGACATATAAATATTCCTAAGATCAAGCATCGAGATCAAGTAAAGCATAAACATCAAATTAAAGACTTTCAACATACCGGTAACCACATTGGGTGAACCCTCTTTTTCACCACGAGTCTAAAGTGTATATAATCTATTTTGCTTAGAAGCATTTGAACTCGAACCACTTGGACCGGATGAAGGATATGGTTGAGCCCTACAATGATATCTCCCTCATTCTTAGCAGGTGAAGGACAATCTCTTATTTTGTGATCCATCTTGCAACAACCAAAACAAGCATTGGAACCCGTTAGACATTTTCCTTCATGCTTTCTTCCAAACTTTGCACAATTTTGCAATGAAGACCAACTACTATTTCCTTCTTGAGTCGTAGGGTTAGACGCCCTCTCTTTGTTGAACTTAGGAGCATTGGAGGAACCTTGACCGAAAAACCTTTGTTGATACCTAGGAAAACCATGTCCATCGGACCTTGCATTTGAGAAATTACCATCATCGGTTCTAGCCCTCTTTTATCTCCCTAGACCTCTCCTTAAGCTTCTCCTGTTCAATTTGTTGGGCATGAACCATGAGATGAGAAATATACATGTCATGGAAAAACATAGATGTACGACAGTCTTTCACCAGTAATTCAGACACACTCGAAACAAACTTGGTCATCCTTGCTATAGAGTTGGAAACTATAAAACAAACATACTTTGACAATTGAGTGAACCTCAAGGCATATTCTTTCACGTTCATATTTTATTGTCGGATATTAATAAACTGAAGCACTTTTGTTTTAATCGTCTCAAGAGGAAAGAACCTATCGAGGAAAGTAGGCTTGAACATTTCCCACTCTAGGGGACCCACATCCTCCTATATTGCTTCCTTCTATTTATTGAACGAAATTGGAGTAACACCTTTAAGTTGATAAGCATTTAATTCCGCCTTTTCCACCGGAGTTACTCTGATAATAGCCAACACCTTGTAGACGCCATCAATGAACTCTTGAGGATCTTTCTCAACCTTACAACCATAGAATTCAGAGGATTCATCCTAGCGAAATCCATCACTCTAGATGACGTTGTACCCACATTTGGGTTCACGGAGACCACAACCTCCCTATTGTCTTAGTATGTCACGTCTTGAGCCAAAACTTTAAAGCAGTCCTACACTCTATAATAGTCACTTGCTCAGCGAAAGGGTCAACCGGAGCTTGAGGAGGAGCTTATTGATGAACATTTTCTCCCTCATTCCTTTTGGCAAAAGCTCTTCGAGTAGTCATATCTTGTATTCCATTGGGTAAGAATTAGGAGAAAGACCTTATAGAGTTAACTCTATCGTACGACTTAGAGTAATGAAGAAGTGAAGTTTCCTAAACATCTCTTAGCCTCTCAATCGTAAATGTGGCGTGCTTCACACTCATGAACAAGACTCTACGTGATGTGGTTTTGAGACATCCTAAGACCTTTCTAAATCTTGTGCTCTAATTACCAAGTTTTTCACGACTCAAGGATCTTGTATGTCATTTCACATCTAGGGGGTACCCCTGGATTGTGACAATTTATGTTATAGGGGGGAGGAAATGCATCTTGGCCACGTCTTTAATCTTCATGTCCTCTAGTCTAATGTAGTCTGCATCTAATGTGGGTAATTCAGACTCATGACTCTACTCCTGAATAAGAAACAATTATGTCGTCATCCATTTCATAGAGCTATATATTATGTCTCACTTATAATTTTTTTAAAAATTCTCAAGTAATTGAGTTGCCAGAAAAACAAGAAGAAAGGGAGAAAAGTGATGCAAAATTCTAACATCGAAGAGAACCATGCATGACCCAAATCATTCCAATACAACTTTGCTTGTAAATAATTTACCTTATAAAGAGAAAGTATTCCAAATATTTGTTCTTTATAATGAACCTAGTGAAAAATAAGACGAGGATCATCCATTCAAGAGTATGTATGGACATGAATTTTTAAGTGATGGAATACCTCTAAACATGAGTTTATATATAAGTGTATTCTTCAATCTCCTTTCTTTAAAAACATTGATGATCTTGTCACATTAAAATACTCCTATCTTTATTTGAGTGTTGTCTGTTGTGCCTACATTTGATTATCAATGCAATACCCTAGAGACATACATCGTAACAATATATACACATAAATATAAACGAAGAGACCAAAAGCTATATGTCTTGAATTTTTCTTTGTATATTTTAAGAAACTTATAATCCCTATTTTTTTAGAAGACCCTTTATCCTAATAGATTTGGGAAAGGAATATATTGACCTTATATGATTGGGAGAACCATTCCCCTATAGGTTTGCCCGACAACTATAGCAATTGTCACCCCGCTATAGCAAATGTTCATGCCAGCTATAGCGCTCCGCCCACTATAGCGGATTTCGCGAAAAACTGCAACTCAAAAAACATGAAAAGCCCTTTTTTTACAACATACCTTCGATCCCTGACCTCCCAAAGTATCCCATTCATGCAAAGTTCGATTCCGGGAGTTTTACACACCTGAGTTCAATTCTGTAAAGCCCTATGGGATCCTTAATGTCTTGGCTGCTACAAAATATAAACCAAGCCTAGATATATCACCCCACTCATTTGTGTATGGACCGAGACCTCACATTATTCAGATTCGGTTTGAGACTGACCGAATATAATATTTTTATGTCGCTAGATGCAAAATTTTCCTGCCCGATTTACATCGCCATTGACATACTCATAACTACCCGGATCGGTCATTAGATCTTTAAATCTTAGCTTTTAAAGAAACCCAACAAAAATAGCTAGTACTTGAACTTCTATGTTGATATTTAAACTAGGCAAAAAAAGTATGAACTTAAGGTACTTGCCGAAATTTCCTTTTCTCCCAACCTTGAAACTTGATTTGGAAGCACGATCAATTAAAATTTTTATATAGTAAGATGTTATGAGAATGGCAATGAATGTCACAATGAAAGAAATTGGGGAAACCTAGTTATATGGTGTAAGTTTGAGATATAGTTAGCGGCACTTAATTAATTATTGTATTTATTTGGTTGATACAGTTTACCCCTGTAGTTTTCACTGATTGTCTTATTGAACTTTTCTATCTCTTTCGTCCTAGCGCTGTCCCTAACCTCCAGCCTAGTTGTAGTGTCTTGATAGTTACACATTTGGAGTTATTTTGGTGTAAATATCAGTTCATTCTATATTAATGAGAGGTCATGATTATTCAACATCAAGAGTTGGAATTTTTTCCAGCTACGTTGAATGTTCTTTTAGCATGTATTCCAGTGATATTGGGAGCTGTGTTGGGATAATTTGGTCAATGTTACTTCCACTCTTCATTGCTACAGTTCCAAATTATAATCATAAGCAACCTTGGGATGATACAAGAATGATTTTTTTTGGAAAAATGAGGACCACATTATACATGAGGAGTCTTAAGTTGGCATTGAAATTATGGCGCCCGGTTGTTGAGATGCGATTAAATGATCACTTTCCATAGCTCGGGGTCAAATTTCTTGTTTTAGCATATTTTTTCATTGTTTAGTTTTGCAAGGTTTAATATTCTTTTGTTTCATGGTTGTGATTTCAATATAGTATGCTTAAAGTTGACTGTAGGACTAATAGTTTTGCAAGGTTTAATTTTTGTTATTTTATTGGAGACAAGTTATGTACAGATTATTATTGACAAAAATCCCCGCTTAGCTTGTTACATAGTGGTATTTGGTTAGGGAAAAAAAGAGAGATAGAGGGATTTAAAATGATCTTATACGGACAAAGGAGGATAACAAGAAATTGCAAAGGGACTGAAAGAGAAGCTTGAAATCTTCAAATTAACACCCCTAAACTAGATGAGAAATAACCAGAGGTTACTAAAGTGAGCTATATATATGTATCATTAATCCCAGGATAAATTGACGAATTTGACTTCTAAATCAAAGAACTTAAGCTGAATCTCATAAAAGAGTACAACAAGGAATTTAAACGTGTCACAGAACACAACCTAAATGTGCAATTAATTTTTTCCTCCTTGTGAGAGGTGGACCTAAAAAAGAGCTTTATTTTGCTCAAAAGGGATTACAATGAGTTCATGTCTTTTGAGCTAAACTATACTGTATAAATAAGTTGAAGCAAGATACTCAAGTTTTACTATCATATTTAGCCCACTTCTCCAATTCAATTGGCTAAATATTAGGTTGAACGGAAGTCGCAAAAATCAATTCTCTATAGGAAGGTAATTGTATTGTATATAATGACATTAGGTTGGAAGGAGGACACACAAATCATTTTTCTATAGAAAGGTAATCGCGAACTTTGAGTTTCACCTGATGTTCTTTTTTATATAGGTCTAGAAAAGTTTTTTCATGACAACACACAAAAATGTCACACGGGTAAAACCCAAGTCTTCCTATTCAAATAAGAATAACAAGACAAATTACAAAATAACACAAAAATGAAAGAACCTATATGTACATATAGCCTTATCTCTAGGGTTTCCTAATTTCTTCGTCCTCTTTATCTTCTTCGTTGTTGAAACACTTCAGATAATCATTGTAATTGAAATACAAATCACAATCTTCCTTCTCATTTGAATCATTTCCTTCAATATCAATTGCATTTGATGCCGTGACAATGTTGCTTGGACCAGATATCTTTTGTTCACAAACATCTTGCAGAAAATTGGTATTCATATTTCCCAATCTATTAACTGTCACATCTCCAATATTTGTATCAAACGTCATTGGACTACTTGAACTTTTTGGTACATGGGTCGTATTGACATCCATTTTGCAATGTGATGATTCCAACTATTAGACCCCAAATAAGGCCTATAATTGGTGCTCCCAACAATTGATCCTTTTGAACCAAATAATGGTCCATTACTTGGTACCAGACCATTAATATTCTTTTGTGAAGACAAAAAAGGGTTGGGGTAGTGGGGTTTAGCCTGAAGTTGTGGGCGACACAACTGTTGTTGCTGCTGTTGAGTTGAACCAGAAAAAATGTTGTTTATGCTAATTGGTTGAAATTCTCCAACTCTTGGGGTTTGATTTAAAATATTGGTTTGAATATGAGCCATTCTCTCAAGAGCTATATTTTGTAAAGACAAAAAAGGGTTGTCGTAGTGGGGTTCAGCCTGAAGTTGTGGGCGATACAGCTGTTGCTGCTGTTGTTGAGTTGAACTAGCAAAAATGTTGTCTGTGTTAATTGGTTGAAATTCTTTCAATCTTGGGGTTTGATTTGTAACACTTTTTTGAATATCAGGCATTCTCTGAAGCTCGATAAAGTTAATTTCTTGTTCACAACCACTTGGCAATTCTCGACGAATGTATTTTTGCTCTTCTAGAGGTCTCCATTTCTTGCTACGATGCATTTGAAAGAAGAAAAAAATTCAAAGGAGAGTTTGGACTAGGAATATATTTATCATCACAACTCATTATTATTCAGATGTAGTTGAAATACACTCATTGTTTATAGAAACTATAATTGGTGTTTGGTAGTGGTGAACAATTAAAATCTCTTTTTGAGTTAAAGATTGTCATTAATATTATTTTGTTGAATAATCACTAAAAGAAAATAAAAAATAACAAAGAATAATTTCTATCACTAGGCATACAATAAAAGTTTGACGGTGATCCTCTTTTGATTTAACTTTTGAGTACTATGAATATACCTGACATTTATCAACCGAGAGATGTAAAATTTTTTTTTTCTAATTAATTAAGAAAAGTGAAAGTTAATCAAATACTTTTCGAGCAAGTGTTTGATGAAAAATATGAGATTTCCAAAGCATTAAATCAAAAATCATTCCAAGCAAATATTTTCATGGGATATATCTTTCCCGATGTCAAACACACATAATTTACAACTTAGCCTTTTTTGAGGAATATTACCTGAAGATGGCTTGAAACTTGATTCTTGGTAAGACCTGACACATTCATCTCCTTAACAATATTTTTTGGTAAACAACCTACATGTTTCATTAGAATGTAACTTAGATTTAATCAATACTACAATACTCCTTGATCAAGATAATGTATAAGTAAAGACAATAATTACCATGCACTAATTCCAAAATACTTGATGTTATATATAAATATGAATTCTTACTATTCATATCGCTTAATAGAAATGAATTGTTGGGAAAGTTAATAATGAAGTAAACTTACTTTTTCCACCAAGTTGTTGTGTAGCTTCCACAGATTTACAATGAAGATTTGTTGTCCACTTTATGTAGTCCTTTCGAGTAACTGTCACAATATTAACATTTATCTTCGTTTCTCCTTGATTAACCTCTTTTTTGTTTTGTCTTTCTCTTTTTCTCCCGAGATTATATTCTCCGTTTGATATGACATTTGTTTCAACCTCATTAGTATATTTTCTTCCTTCCTTAGTATTAATAGACATATTCTTCTCCCCGACTTGTTTTTTTATCACCAACAATATTATTGTTACCAATATCATAAAAAATATTCCTCAAATTTCTAAATTCTTCTCTCTCTTTCTCTCTTTGTATTTTTTTACTCAATACAACTTTCCACAAACATTTCACAATTTCCTTGTCAAGTGGCTTTTTGAAGTAAAGTAAAGCTCCATCGTCGAAAGCCTTCTTTGCAAAAAGTTCATTATATTCATCACATATAACTGCATAATTATTTTCAATACTAGCAATTAGAATTGAATTATATTAAACATTATGTGAATAGTTAATTTTCATGCATATTCACTAAATTTTATGTATTATTACCATTACAAATTAATTGCATATCATATCAATCTGAAAAAATAACAATGAGTAATTTTTACTGCCAAATGATTATGTATAGTCAATAATGACAGATTACCAAAACAAATTACGTTAGCTACATGTGAACTATCTAGCGAAGAATTTCATATATTTTTGGGATAATGCTCAAGTCCCCCCTCAACCTATGTCCGAAATCTCAGAGATACACTTATACTATACGAAGGTCCTATTACCCCCCTGAACTTATTTTATTAATAATTTTCTACCCCTTTTCGGCCTACGTGGCACTATCTTGTGGGCCCAATGCTGGTTGACTTTTTCTTTCAAGCTAGTGTCACGTAGGCTGAAAAGGGGTAGAAAATTACTTATAAAATAAGTTCAGGGCGATAATAGGACCTTAGTATAGTGTAAGTGTGTCTCTGGGATTTTGGACATAGGATGAGGGGATACTTGTGCATTTTTCCTATATTTTTGGAAGTGTATATTAAAAAAAAAGTAACTAATTTTTACCTACTATAATAATAAAATCTTAAAAGATATCAATGTCATATCTAGTAGAACCTGAAGTGACTAATTAATTTCAAGTATATTGACTGATATAAGTTTTAGAAGATATCCATTATCATATACTAAAAAAATAAGATGCGGTAAATAATAATTTATGTCGCTAATTAAAGAACAAAAAATTATCGTTAGTCTTATCTAATGATGAATTATTCAAATTTATTTATCTACATACTATTTAACAACCGATTAACTCTGATTTTATAGTTCATGGTTGCTTGTAGTATATTAATTAATATAATTGCCTTTACACAACAAGAAAATGAAGATCGACTAAATACTTACATAGAGAGACTATATTCAGCGTCACAGCTTGTTTCAAGAGTTCAAAACAAAGTGAATCTGGTGAATGGACATTGATTATCATCACATCAAGTTTTCTTTTCCTTTGGAGAGCACTGACATCCCCACGAGAGCCATATCAACCGTCGTAACTGTATTTATTCATGCACTTTGAAAGTTAGTGTATTAAGATCATGAAAAGAATATTATACACACTCTTACATCATTATTAGAGCCTTTTTATTAAATTTGACTCCTATTGTTAATTTGTTACTTTAATTTGCTTGTACAAAATAATTTCTTATTTTATGCGTGTGTACTTCTACACCTACAAAGTAGCTAGAAAAAAAATTCAAGTCAAAATAATTTACATAACTTAGACATAAACAATCAATGAATATTTACAAAGTCATAAAAATACACTTAAGATATACATCCACCCCTCCAAACCCACACGAATTGATGGTGGTTTGGCTGCCCAAATTACTTGTAATATACCTTTTTTGCGGTGTAAAATGGTCCAAGATAAATATTGTTTAAGTTAGATTTCGGCTACTTGTTATATTTACATTTTTCAAGAATTTTAATTTTTTTTTGGTGTCTTCACAAATTAAAGTTGGAGAAGTAATGAAATAACTACTAAGGTTGAAACGAAATTAAAAAAAAACATTTGAAAAGTATCATTCAAGTAGACTCAAATTTGATCCGTCCCGATTATGAAAAAAACATAATAAAATTAAAATATCAAAACAATTGAGATGCACCTGCATCCAAAAGAAAGAAGTAATAGGTGTACATTAAAAAAATTAATTATAACTTCTCTAAAAAAATATTTTTTTTCACAAAAACTACGTCTCCCCACTTTTTTATCCACGCCAATAAATTATAAAAACTTTTTATATCTACACCAAAAAAATACAAAAAAAGTATGTTAAATGATATTGACAGCAAGATCAGCTCTTATCATGTTCTTCTCTTACTCTTTCTATTCCCTCTCATTACTCTAATATGGTGCCTCCACCATCCTAGTGAATTTATTTTACTAAAATGATAGATTTATAAATTTAGAGATCTCTATCTTCAATTTTTTTGAGTAATTTAAATAATTTTCACCTCCAATTCTATATCTATCTAGGACAATTGACAAATAATAGTCTCCCTTCTTTTTCGACAAAAAGACCAAGTGTAAAACACATATGTATGCTAATTAAATAGTAAATACTATCATAAACTATGTCCCTTATGAAGTAAAACCTAATTAAATTGGAACGACACATAAATCAACATAAATCTATTGATCCCCTTTACAAAATCATATACATCTTTATGAAAGAAAATAATCATGTGTGTGATTGGTTATTGCAAGAACCAGAAATAAAAAAAAAATCTAATTTACTTTTTTTGACCACAAAACCTCATTTATGAACTAGTAAATAACATAAAGAAACATAGAAATAGTATTATGGAAACAAGAAGAGAGAAATTCTAAATTTGAAAGATAAATGAAATCTAAAAAAAGTTCAATGATCACAAATTAGATAATAAGCATCATATCAATTAAACTCCTATGAAAAATGACATAGAATTCAGTTATATAAAAAAAAGAGGCTATACGATTTATATAACATTTTTAGAGATGTTACCTTTATATTTATAAGACTTAAGCAAACTAACCATCTTAATAACATTCTCTTTGTCATGATCTACAAGCATCACACGAACTTTATCTATCATACTATTAAAAGGTGTTGCCATCAGATTACTTATTCCTTCAATAATTTGAGTTTTATTTTATTTAGACATAAGAATGAGGAGAAACAAGAAACTACTCTATATATAGGGCTGAATTTATAAGTTAAACACAACTCTTTAGGTAAATTTGTTAATTCAAGACCAAATGTGGTGTTAAATTTCCCCTTGAAGCATGTTTATATTAGGAAAATGAGCAATTTGAGTGTTGACCATACAAATAATTTTTATTTGACCAATTTAATTATTGTTTTTCCTTCTTTAGTAAAGACAATGATATACTTTTGTCTCTTTTTTCCTTTCCTTTTAAGGGTTAGTAAGAAGGTACTTTTTTCTTGACAAAATTATGTTTTAGTATTTTATAACTTAAATGTACTTGTAACACATGAGAATTTTCTAGCTTAGAACTTTCTCGAGTTTATTCTAAGTCTGCATATTTTTAGAATTTACATACATCATTTACGGGCCGTAAATGGATCTATGGACCATAAATGTGATTCGTAGATGAGATTTCAGAATTAGGAAAAAATTGGTCTGAGATTTACAATACAAGTTTACGGGTCATAAATTGTTTTATGCGTCGAAGACTTTGAGTTATATATTGACTTCAGAAACTCTACTTCAACATGATTCTTACGCACCTCATTTACGAAACGTAGTTGGGACTACGATACATAGAACAATATCTTAGAATCAAAATTTAGAAACTTATTATATTACTCTGATTTCTACAGACATGGATCTAAGGTCCGTAGATGAAACCACATATCATAAATAAAATCACAAACCATAGATGACCATCAGAGAACCTACCGTCAGTTTTTTTGGAAAGGATCATTTTGATCTTTTCCCACTTATTTAACCACCTATTGTTTCTCCTTTTAACCTATTCTAAGTTGGATTAAGGAAAAATTAGTCACCTGAATCCTTCCCTCTCTAGCACAACTCCCTAAATCAGATTTTCTCTCAAGTTTCCTCTCAAGCAAGAACCAAGGTGCCATTCTCTAAGTCTCCATTGAATAAATTCAAGCCAAAGCTTCCATTCCAGGTATGTGGGATTTCATCAATGGGTATCCTCTCACCTATTTCCAAGGAAACTATCACTTTCTATGTTTATGATTCTACAAAACCAAGGATTTTAATGATTTCATGGGCTTCTACTGAAATTCAGTTATTCTTTATGATTAGCCTTTAATTGTCTGTTTTACTTATAATTACATGATTTAATTGGTATTTTCATAAATCCACAATACATAAGTATTTTCACATACTCAAAATTATGATCTTTTAGATGAATGTTTCAGATATTCAGGTTTCATTAATATAGACAGTTAAAGTATCTTTAAGATATTATAAGTAATTATCATTTTTAAATCATGATTCATGTGCTACTAAATTATCATTAGAAATAAATATTTATTATTTTAGTATTATCAAACTATTACTGTATCAGTCAATTACAAGTGTTTCGTTGGGAGTCTTACTTAGCACCAAGCAGAGTTAGGGTAAACCTCGCAATCAAAAGTCAAACACATTTTGGATTATTTAGTGGAAATCCCTAAGTACCAGAATTATGTGCCAACTAAGAATTTAAAGGGATCTCTCAATTGAGTCCGTCTCCTTAGTCTTTAAAGACATTATCTTAGTGGTTCCATTAGCTCAGATCAACCTTGAAACCTTTGCAATGTATATTAGGCACTTTTGATGGGGATTATACATCAAAATCCATGTGGTAGCTTACATTGATATTTATTGGTTTTAATATATCCCACAGTGAGTCTTTAAGTATCATTGCATGACCAAACATTCAGTTATTTCAATACAACATTTATCAGACTTCATATTATTTACTTGGTCAATGCATCAATATGTTTTCACAGTTCATCATATTTAATATTCATTTATATAAAGCATTATATATCATACTCAATACATTCAAAGTACTAACCATATACCTTATGCTATATTGTTTTTATCCAGCTCGTGGTTAGTATGATGTCAAGTTAGAAGTAGCAGAGTTGGTTAGTCCTCATCCTTCAAGAACGATATTTATCTTAAATTTAGTATTATGCTTTTAGTTTCAGATATTTAGAGTTAGCTAGGGATTTTTCCAAGCAACTCATTATAGTAGTCTTTCAGACAATAAATTTAGATTTAACTTATGTTTTGTAGATATTGACCAATTTTATTTTAATAGACTTTTGAACTTTTAGCTTCCACATTAGTATTTTAGTTATCTTCACTTGTTGTTATGATAATATTATTGTCATGCCTGACCTAAGTTTAGCTGGAGGTCACTTGTGGCTCTAAGAAACATATTATGACTAGGGTTTAGTCTCCGATCATGACAAACATGGTATCAAAGCAACAAATTGAAGTGTTTTAGGGTGTCCAAAAGCCGCGTTAAATAGAGTATTTTTCCTTGTTGTGAAGTACGCCAAATCTTTTTTTTTAAACAAACTTGAAAGAGCAATAAATTCTTTTTGTAAATGGAACTAGAGCCTAAACAAATGTTGTACCGTACTTAAAGAGACAACAATAGATCCACCAAAATGTGAGCTAAGCAAAAGAACTACAAAATCATACAATTGGCATAACATCTCCACAGGAAATGCAACCAACTGTCTACTTAATCTTCTTCTTTGGCCTCAACTGGTTGCTGTGACCACATTTCTTCTTCCTGCAGTTCACAACACGAGGATGAAAACGGGCATAGCACTTGCGGCAAATCATCTTCTCTTGGTTGTATTTCCTGGCCAAGGCCATAAGAGACGGTTCAATGATCCCACCACGGAGCCTCAAGACAAGATGCAAAGTTGATTCTTTTTGGATATTATAATACGCCAGTGTACGCCCATCTTAAAGCTGTTTACTAGACAAGATCAGTAGCTTCTGGTCCGGTGGAATACCTTCCTCTTCCTGAATCTTGGCTTTGACATTGTCGATGGTATCGCTGGATTCAACCTCAAGGGTTATGGTCTTCCCCGTTAGGGTTTTCACGAAGATCTGCATCTTATCTCTCTGATGGGCACACCAGATCTTTGAATAGGAGGCTATGAAACTTTTTAGAAAATATTTCACTTCTTTCATACTCTTAGTCGTGAGATAGAATGAAACTCTATATTATCACCTTCTAGATCGTGATCTACGCGTCTATGGCATCATGCCTCCTAGAAGAGAATATGTAGAAAAGAACATGAATAAAGAGAAACAAGCACCTTCAGCTCGAGCAGACCCTTTGGTTGAACATGTATTTCATGCTAAGTTGTCTGGTTTTCAAGTTCTATCAAAATCTATGACTTCTCAAGACAACCTAGAAGTTAACGTCGAGTCAGTTCAAATGCGAATACAATTGCAGCTAGAGTTTGGGATTTCTCTAAGATGAACCCTCTAAAGTTTTATGGTTCTAAGGTAGATATGGATCCACAAAAGTTTATTGGGGGAATCAAGAAGATAACTGAGATCATGGGTGTTACTCTAGTAGAAAGTGCAAAGTTAGCCGATAAACAGTTGAAGGTCGTGCCTCATATTTGGTATAAGCAATGCAAACAAGATAGGGTTGTTGATGAAGCTCCAGTGTACTGGAAAATTCTAAGGCTACTTTTCTGGACATGTTCTTTCCACTTGAGCTAAGGGTATCCAAAGTCCATGAATTCATTAACATAAAGTAGGGAAACATGACAGTTAAGGAGTAATCTTTTTAGTTCAGTGAACTTTCAATGTATGCTCCAACTATGGTGGCTGAATCTAGCATGAGTAAGTTTGTCTCCGGTGTTTTTGAGATAGTTATGAATGAGTTCAGAATAACAATTCTGATTAAGGAGACCGGACTTCTTCTCTTGATGACTCATTCCCGTAAATTTAGCAAGTGAAGGTTAAGGAGAGTGCTATGAAAAGCAAGAGGGAAAGGACACACAATGTGGACTACTCTCAACAGAAATCAGGATGAAATAGTCTCTCTCAACTGTTTCAGAACTGTTCAAGCCCAACCCCATCCTCTGCTAGTTCTTTAGTACCTAAGTGTAGATCAGAGAACAAGGACAGGGCACTAGTCTCTAAGTCACATGGCAGTCACTAGTGGTGACACTTCTCTGGTATTTCATAAATGCGGGAAGAACCATCCGGGAGAGTGTATGGAAGGTAGTGGTTGCCTTTTTGGAATTGGTAAGACACGTACAAATTAAGAGATTTCCCGTCAACCTCAAATAAGGGATGATGTGTTCGTCTACAGACCCAACCTAACTCCTCAACAACTCTATTAGGTTGCCTGCTTCAGTAGGGTACCTCATCTAGTTCTCCTCCTTGACTATTGTACTCCGCAACCATTTCATTTCCGTTCTCCTTAGTATGGCCTCATAATCTCCATTGGAGACCTTCGGTGCACGTAGAGTCTCATTCACCTTTGCACCCCCACAAGGATATCCTTTTCTCAGAAGCAAAAGGTGGGATTGGGGTCATCCCAAATGATGAGTAAGTGGACCCATTCTGAGCGAGCGGTGGGGGATCTCAACTAGTGGGACCCAAGAAAGCTCTTCTAGCTGAGTGTAGAAAGTACATGCCTTTTCCACCACACCCTGCATAGAAAATTCCCTCTCAAAATAAAGATTTGTGCATCTCTAATCATGGTATTTATCCTTACTATCCCTGTCTGTAAACCTCACAAATGGATATTCTTGCTTGGAGTGTCCTCCATTGAGTTCTAGGGTTGCAAAAAATATCAATAGGTGTATTGGAACTCTTAAACTTGCATGGAAAAAGCATTTCTGAGAAAAACTCTCACCCTTGGCCTAACTAGGAGGTTGTTGCATGCAGCCCGTTGGTATATAAACGCATATTACCATTACAAAAGCTCCGTCTATAGTGGCCTTTTATCATTTTAGAACTTAAACGGGTGCTTCAATGGCGCCCCTTGACCTAAAAACTATGTTTCCAATTGTATAACTTCAGATTAGCGTTCCTTAAGTATTCTACTAATATTATTTGCAAAAAATGGGGCATTACAACTTCTAAATATTGCCCTAATCTAAGTTTCAACCGAGAACAACCCTTCAACTTTCCTCCCATTTTGGACCTATTTTTGTCCATATACCCTGTAATTCTTACACTAGTGTCTTAAATATAAGGGATGGATCCATGCTTTAACAAATTCACCGAATCAGAATAACATTTTCCAAATTAAAAAATATAAAAACCCAAATTCTATTCTACTCAACCAAATTCTAGCATGCGAAAATCATTATAAACCAAAGTAATGGAAGTAAAGAAAACGATTATTACCTTAGCATTAACGCGAATGGAGTGATCAAGAGTGAAAAGTAAGTTCTTGGAGTAAAAAAGGAGAGAATGGGCATGAAACACATTCCTCTCCCCCTTATTCTGATTTCTAAGTCTTGTCATGCCGCTATGGAGGAAATATCCCACTATAAAAGGTCAGGGTTGGTGGGCAGGAATATTTTTTGTTGTTTCGTTTGGGTAATTTCTCTAACCTAGTTAATTGCAAGGCTCTGGTGTACTTGGATACTCAGAAGGTGTAGAATTCTATGGTTCACACACTACTAAGAAACTATCGAAAAACAACGGACAAAAGAGACAGACTGCATTTGAATAGAAAAAGAGAATTAAAATCACTAATAATAAGGTACAAGTACCCCCTATTTTATGACCGAAATTTTAGAGACACACCTCAACTATACTAGGGTCCTATTACCCCCGTCCCCCAGAAATCATTTTCTTTGTATAATTTTGTAAACCTTTTGACTTACTTGTAGGGTAAATAATTTATAAGTAATTTAATATTTGAATGATTTAAGTAACAAATGGTACTCTCTCTACCGTTACGGTTTTGCAATTATTCTTCTCCCTTCTTCTTTCTTTTCCGGTAACTAAATCTCTTTTTCATTAAAAAAAATAAATGAAACGATGGGTGTACAACATAACTAGATAGATCTAACGAATCAAATGATTACATGAATGAACAACATGTCACTGAGATCCACAAGTTTCCAGAGGAATACTTTAGAGTGGTTGCTTATCCATAGGAATGGGATAAAGAACCTATGGGTATCTTATACACAATCCTATATGGCAATAACACATCATCTAGCTTCTCAGACCAAACTTTCCTCTGCGCATTAACCGTTTTCATAAAATTTGTTTCACCTCTCTATTTGATACCCCCACTTGGCCACTCATTGGAGGGTGGTCAGTTTTAACCACCTTATGACGAATATCATACTTAGCAAGAAGGTTATTAAAAAGATGGTTAATGAAATTCTTACCTCCATCACTTATGAATGCCCTTAGAGTGACAAAGCGAGTGAAAATATGCTTTTTTATTAACTTTATCACCGCCCTTTAATCATTGGAAGGAAGAGCGACAACCTCAACCTATTTACTAACATAATCCACAATCACGAGAATATATTGTTTTCTGCCAGATGGTGGGAAGGGATTCATGAAGTCAATGCCCCACACATCATATATTTCCACCTCAAAAATATTACTTTGCGACATCTCATGTCTCCTTGAAATAGTACCCAAACTTTGGATTTTATCATAACCCTTGACAAAAGCAATAAAATCTTTAAATAATCAGGGCCAAAAGAAACCATATTGAATTACTTTTTGCTATGTGCGCTATTCTCCGTGGTGACCTCTATATGAACTAGCATGACAACTTTCTAGCACTTTTTGAACCCCATACTTCGGAATGCACCTTCTCACTACGCGGTCCACACCTTGTTTGAACAAGAACGGTTCATCCCAGATATAGAACTTAGCATCATGATTAAGCTTTTTCTTTTGTTGGGTGGTTGAACCCAGAGGATACTTACCACTCACTATCAAATTCAAAATGTTTCATTCCATGGAACTTGAGAGATATCTACTGCCATAAATTGGTCATCCAAAAATTCTTCCTTGATTTACTCACCTTCATTCACTTGTGAGAAGTCCACCTTTAAGAAGTCGTGGGTGCATTGAAAAGTCCGAATGACATGCGTTTGAACGCAAAGATACCATAAGGACAAGTGAACCTTTGAAACTCTTTTCTTCAATTCGACTCCAATCTTTTTGAAAGTTCCTGAAACTTCTAATAACATGTTTTAGTACCTAATCATCACAAGTATGATAAAATCAAGCTAATAGACTCAAGATCATTCTTTATTTAAGCAATTCATGGGAAAATATAGACAACTTAGGCATATAAATATTCCAAAGATCAAGCACCGAGATCAAGTAAAGCATAAACATCAAATTAAAGACTTTCAACATACGGTAACCACATTGGGAGAACCCTCTTGTTCACCACGAGTCTAAAGTGCATATAATCTATTTTGCTTACAAGCACTTGAACTCGAACCACTTGGACCGGATGAAGGATATGGTTGATCCCTACAATGATATCTCCCTCATTCTTAGCAGGTGAAGGACAATCTCTTATTTTGTGATCTATCTTGCAACAACCAAAACAAGCATTGGAACCCATTAGACATTTTCCTTCATGCTTTCTTCCAAACTTTGCATAATTTTGCAATGAAGACCAACTATTATTTCCTTCTTGAGTCTTAGGGTTAGACGCCCTCTCTTTTTTGAACTTAGGAGCATTGGAGGAACCTTGACTGGAAAACCTTTGTTGATACCTAGGAAAACCATGTCCATCGGACCTTGCATGAGAGAAATTACCATCATCAGTTCTAGCCCTGTTTTATCTCCCTAGACATCTCCTTAAGCTTCTCCTCTTCAATCTGTTGGGCATGAACCATGAGATGAGAAATATCCACGTCATGGAAAAACATAGATGTACGACAGTCTTTCACCACTAATTCGGACACACCCGAAACAAACTTGGTCATCCTTGCTATAGAGTTGGCAACTATAAAAGAAACATACTTTGACAATTGAGTGAACATCAAGGCATATTCTTTCACACTCATATTTTATTGTCGGATATTAGTAAACTGAAGCACTTTTTTTTTAATCGTCTCAAGAGGAAAGAACCTATCGAGGAAAGTAGGCTTGAACATTTCCCACTCTAGGGGACGCACATCTTCCGATATTACTTCCTTCCATTTGTTGAACGAAATTGGAGTGACACCTTTAAGTTGATAAGCATTTAATTCCGCCTTTTCCACTGGAGTTACTCCGATAATAGCCAACACCTTGTAGACGCCATTAATGAACTCTTGAGGATCTTTCTCAACCTTAAAACCATACAATTTAGAGGATTCATCCTAGTGAAATCCATCACTCTAGATGACATTGTACCCAGATTTGGGTTCACGGAGACCACAACCTCCCTATTGTCTTAGTCTGTCACGTCTTGAGCCAAAACTTTAAAGCAGTCCTAAACTTTGTATTAGTCACTTGCTCAGCGAAAGGGTCAACCGGAGCTTGAGGAGGAGCTTATTGACAAACTTTTTCTCCCTCATTCCTTTTGGCAAAATCTCTTTGAGTAGTCATATCTTGTAGTCCATTGGGTAAGGATTAGGAGAAAGATCTTATAGAGTTAACTCCATCGCACGACTTAGAGTAATGAAGAAGTAAAGTTTCCTAAACATCTCTTAGCCTCTCAATCATAAATGTGGCGCGCTTCACACTTATGAACAAGACTCTACGTGATGTGGTTTTGAAACATCCTAAGACCTTTCTAAATCTTGTGCTCTAATTACCAAGTTTTTCACGACCCAAGCACATCTAGGGGGTACCCCTGGATTGTGACAATTTATGTTATAGGGGGGAGGAAATGCATCTTGGCCACGTCTTTAATCTTCATGTCCTCTATTCTAATGTAGTCTGCATCTAATGTAGGTAATTAAGAAACAATTACGTCATCATCCATTTCATAGAGCTATATATTATGTCTCACTTATAAATTTTTTTAAAATTCTCAAGTAATTGAGTTGCCAGAAAAACAAGAAAAAAGGGAGAAAAGTGATGCAAAATTCTAACATCGAAGAGAACCATGCATGACCCAAATCATTCCAATACTACTTTGCTTGTAAATTATTTACCTTATAAAAGAGAAAATATTCCAAAAATTTGTTCTTTATAATGAACCTACTGAAAAATAAGACGAGGATCATCCATTCAAGAGTATGTATGGACATGAATTTTTAAGTGATGGAATACCTCTAAACATGAGTTTATAGATAAGTGTATTCTTCAATTTCCTTCTTTAAAAACATTGATGATCTTGTCACATTAAAATACTCCTATCTTTATTTGAGTGTTGTTTGTTGTTCCTACATTTGATTATCACCGCAATACCCTAGAGACATACAACGTAACAATATATACACATAATATAAACGTAGAGACCAAAAGCAATATGTCTTGAATTTTTCTTTGTATATCTTAAGAAACTTATAATCCCTATTTGTTTAGGAGACCCTTTATCCTAATAGATTTGGGAAAGGAATCTATTGACCTTATATGATTGGGAGAACCTTTCCCCTATTGGTTTGCCCAACAACTATAGCAATTGTCACCCCGCTATAGCAAATGTTCATGCCAGATATAGCGCTCCGCCCAATATAGCAGATTGCGCTGAAAATTGCAACTCATAAAACATGAAAATCCCCTTTTTTACAACATACCTTCGATCCCTAACCTCCCAAAGTATCCCATTCATGCAAAGTTCGATTCTGGGAGTTTTACATACCTGAGTTCAATTCTGTAAAGCCCTATGGGATACTTAATGTCTTGGCAGCTAAAAAATATAAACCAAGCCTAGATATATCACCCCACTCATTTGTGTATGGACCGAGACCTCACATTATTCAGATTCCGTTTGAGACTGACCGAATATAAAAATTTATGTCGCTAGATGCAAAATTTTCCTGCCGATTTATATCGCCAATGACATATTCATAACTACCCGGATCGGTCATTAGATCTTTGAATCTTAGCTTTTAAAGAAACCCAACAAAAATAGCTAGTACTTGAACTTCTATGTTGATATTTAAACTAGGCAAAAAAAGTATGAACTTAAGGTACTTGCCAAAATTTCCTTTTCTCCCAACCTTGAATCTTGATTTGGAAGCACGATCAATTAAAAGTTTTATATAGTAAGATGTTATGAGAATGGCAATGAATGTCACAATGAAAGAAATTGGTGCAAGGTTGAGTCTATTGGTAAATGTAAGTCACTAATGTGGTTGGTATGTCATGGGGTATGGTTTCGTGAGAGGTGTAGGGGTTTATTGGATGGTATAGGTTGACGATGAGCAAGCCTAAGATGTGGGAAAAGTGAAAAATCAGAGATGACATGTTGTTTAAAGGATACATGAGGAAAGTATGAGTTAAAGACCAAGTAATATCCATCCTAAGCTAAAATATTATCTAAAACTTACTTACCAAAAGGGGAAAACCTAGTTATATAGTTAGCGGCACTTAATTAATTATTTTATTTATTTGGTTGATACAGTTTACCCCTGTAGTTTTCACTAATTGTTTTATTGAACTTTTCTATCTCTTTGGTCCTAGTGTTGTCCATAACCTCCAGCCTAGATGTAGTGTCTTGATAGTTACGCATTTGGAGTTATTTTAATGTTATTATCAATTCATTCTATATTAATGAGAGGTCATGATTATTCAACATCAAGAGTTGGAATTTTTTCCAGCTACGTTGAATGTTCTTCTAGCATATATTCCAGTGATATTGGGAGCAGTGTTGGGATAATTTGGTCAATGTTACTTCCACTCTTCATTGCTACAGTTCGAAATTATAATCATAAGCGACGTTGGGATGATACACGAATGATTTTTTTTGGAAAAATGAGGACCACATTATACATGAGGAGTCTCAAGTTGGCATTGAAATTATGGCACCCGGTTGTTGAGATGCGATTAAATGGTCTCTTTCCATAGCTCGGGGTCAAATTTCTTATTTTAGCATGTTTTTTCATTGTTTAGTTTTGCAAGGTTTAATATTTTTTTTGTTTCATGGTTGTGATTTCAATATAGTATGCTTAAAGTTGACTGTAAGACTAATAGTTTTGCAAGGTTTAATTTTTGTTATTTCATTGGAGACAATTTATGTACAGGTTATTGTTGATAAAAATCCCCGCGTAGCTTGCTACATAGTGGTATTTGGTTAGGAAAAAAAAAAGAGATAGAGGGATTTAAAATGATCTTATACGGACAAAGGAGGATAAGAAAAAATTGCAAAGGGACTGAAAGAGAAGCTTGAAATCTTGAAATTAACACCCCTAAACTAGATGAGAAATAACCAGAGATTATTAAATTGAGCTATATATATGTATCATTACTCCCAGGATAAATTGACGAATTTGACTTCTAAATCAAAGAACTTAAGGCTGAATCCCATAAGAGAGTACAAACAGGAATTTAAACGATTCTCAGAGCACAACCTAAATGTGCAATTATTATTTTTCTCCTTGTGAGAGGTGGACCTAAAAAAGAGCTTTATTTTGCTCAAAAGGGATTACAATGATTTTATGTCTTTTGAGCGAAACTATACTGTATAAATAAGTTGAAGCAAGATACTCAAGTTTAACTATCATATTTAGCCCACTTCTCCAATTCAATTGGCTAAATATTAGTTTGAAAGGAAGGCGCAAAAATCAATTCTCTATAGGAAGGTAATTGTATTGTATATAATGACATTAGGTTGGAAGGAGGACACACAAATCACTTTTCTATAGAAAGGTAATTACGAACTTTGAGTTTCCCCTGATGTTCTTTTTTATGCAGGTCTAGAAAAGTTTTTTCATGACAACACACAAAAATATCACACGGCTAAAACCCAAGTCTTCCTATTCAAATAAAAATAGCAAGACAAATTACAAAATAACACAAAAATAAAAGCACCTATATGTACATATACCCTTATCTCTAGGGTTTCCTAATTCATTCGTCCTCTTTATCTTCTTCGTTGTTGAAACACTTGAGATAATCATTGTAATTGAAATACAAATCACAATCTTCCTTCTCATTTGAATCATTTCCTTCAATATCAATTGCATTTGATGCCGTAAAAGGACCATACATGTTTTGTTCACAAACATCTTGCGGAAAATTGGTATTCATATTTCCCAATCTATTAACTGTTGCATCTCCAATATTTGTATCAAACGACATTGGACTACTTGAACTTTTTGGTACATGGGTCGTATTGACATCCATTTGGTAATCGTGATGATTCCAACTATTAGACCCCAAATAAGGCCTATAATTGGTGCTCCCAACAATTAATCCTTTTGAACCAAATAATGGTTCATTATTTGGTACCAGACCATCAATATTCTTTTGTGAAGACAAAAAAGGGTTGGGGTAGTGGGGTTTAGCCTGAAGTTGTGGGCGACACAACTGTTGTTGCTGATGTTGAGTTGAATCAGAAAAAATGTTGTTTATGCTAAATGGTTGAAATTCTCCAACTCTTGGGGTTTGATTTGAATTATTGGTTTGAATATAAGGCATTCTCTCAAGAGCTATATTTTGTGAAGACAAAAAAGGGTTGTGGTAGTGGGGTTCAGCCTGAAGTTGTGGGCGATAGAGCTGTTGCTGCTGCTGTTGAGTTGAACTAGCAAAATGGTTGTTGTGTTAATTGGTTGAAATTCTTTAAATCTTGGGGTTTGATTTGTTACACTTTTTTGAATATCAGGCATTCTCTCAAGCTCTATAAAGTTATTTTTTTGTTCACAACCACTTGGCAATTCTCGACGAATGTATTTTTGCTCTTCTAGAAGTCTCCATTTTTTTCTACGATGCATCTGAAAGAAGAAAAAAAAATCAAAGGAGAGTTTGGACTAGGAATATATTTATCATCACAACTCATTATTAATCAAATACTTTTCGAGCAAGTGTTTGATGAAAAATATGAGATTTCCAAAGCATTAAATCAAAAATCATTCCAAGCAAATATTTTCATGGGATATATCTTTCCCGATGTCAAACACACATTATTTACAACTTAGCCTTTTTTGAGGAATGTTACCTGAAGATGGCTTGAAACTTGATTCTTGGTAAGACCTGACACATTCATCTCCTTAACAATATTTTTTGGTAAACAACCTACATGTTTCATTAGAATGTAACTTAGATTTAATCAATACTACAATACTCCTTTATCAAGATAATGTATAAGTAAACACAATAATTACTATGCACTAATTCCAAAATACTTGATGTTATATATAAATATGAATTCTTACTATTCATATCGCTTAATAGAAATGAATTGTTGGGAAAAGTAGTTAATAATGAAGTAAACTTACTTTTTCCACCAAGTTGTTGTGTAGCTTCCACAGATTTACAATGAAGATTTGTTGTCCACTTTATGCAGTCCTTTCGAGTAACTGTCACAATATTAGCATTTATCTTCCTTTCTCCTTGATTAACCTCTTTTTTGTTTTGTCTTCCTCTTTTCCTTCCGAGATTATATTCTCCGTTTGATATGACATTTGTTTCAACCTCATTAGTATATTTTCTTCCTTCCTTAGTATTAATAGACATATTCTTCTCCCCGACTTGTTTTTTATCACCAACAATATTATTGTTACCAATATCATCAAAAATATTACTCAAATCTCTAAATTCTTCTCTCTCTTTCTCTCTTTGTATTTTTTTACTCAATACAATTTGCCACAAGCATTTCACAATTTCCTTGTCAAGTGGCTTTTTGAAGTAAAGTAAAGCTCCATCGTCGAAATCCTTCTTTGCAAAGAGTTCATTATATTCATCACATACAACTGCATAATTATTTTCAATACTAGCAATTAGAATTGAATTATATAAAACATTATGTGCATAGTTAATTTTCATGCATATTCACTAAATTTTATGTATTATTACCATTGCAAATCAATTGCATATCATATCACTGTGGGGAAAAAAAGGATTAACAATGGGTAATTTTTACTGCCAAATGATTAGATATAGTCAATAATGACAGATTACCAAAACAAATTATGTTAGCTACATGTGAACTATCTAGCGAAGAATTTCATATATTTTTGGAAGAGTATATTAAAAAAAAAGTAATTAATTTTTACCCACTATAATAATAAAATCTTAAAAGATATCAATGTCATATCTAGTAGAACTTTAAGTGACTAATTGATTTCAAGTATATTGACTGATATAAGTTTTAGAAGATATCCATTATCATATACTAAAAAAATAAGATGCGGAAAGAATAATTTCTGTCGCTAATTAAAGAACAAAAAATTACGTTAATCTTATCTAATGATGAATTATTCAAATTTATTTAGCTACATACTATTTAAAAACCGATCAACACTGAATTTATAGTTCATGGTTGCTTGTAGTATATTAATTTATATAATTGCCTTTACACAATAAGAAAATGAAGATCGATTTAATACATACATAGAGAGACTATATTCAGTGTCACAGCTTGTTTCAAGAGTTCAAAACAAAGTGAATCTGGTGAATGGACATTGATTATCATCACATCAATTTTTTCCTTTCCTTTGGAGAGCACTGACATCCACACGAGAGCCATATCAACTGTCGTAACTGTATATATTCATGCACTTTGAAAGTTAGTGTATTAAGATCATGAAAAGAATATTATACACACACTTATATCATTATTAGGGCCTTTTTATTAAATTTCACTCCTATTGTTAATTTGTTACTTTAATTTGTTTGTACAAAAACAATTTCTTATTTTATGCATGTGTACTTCTAAACCTACAAAGTAGCTAGCAAAAAAATTCAAGTCAAAATAATTTACATAACTTAGACATAAACAATCAATGAATATTTACAAAGTCATAAAAATACACTTAAGATATACATCCACCCCTCCAAACCCACACGAATTGATGGTGGTTTGGCTGCCCAAATTACTTGTAATATACCTTTTTTGCGGTGTAAAATGGTCCAAGAGAAATACTGTTTAAGTTAGATTTTGGCTACTTGTTATATTTACTTTTTTCAAGAATTTTAATTTTTTTTTGGTGTCTTCACAAACTAAGGTTGGGGAAGTAATGAAATAACAACAAGATCAGCTCTTATGTTCTTATCTTACTCTTTCTATTCCCTCCCATTGCTCTAAGATGGTGCCTCCACCATCCTAGTGAATTATTTTACTAAAATGATAGATTTATAAATTTAGAGATCTCCATCTTCAATTTTTTTGAGTAATTTAAATAAATTTCACCTCCAACTGTATATCTATCTAGGCCAATTGACAAAGAATAGTCTCCCTTCTTTTTCGACAAAAAGACCAAGTGTAAAGCACATATGTATGCTGATTAAATAATTAATACTATCATAAACTATGTCCCTTATGAGGAAAAACCTAATTAAATTGGAAAGACACATAAATCAACATAAATCTATTGATCCCCTTTACAAAATCATATACATCTTTATGAAAGAAACTAATCATGTGTGTGATTGGTTATTGCAAGAACCAGAAATAAAAAAAAATCTAATTTACTTTTTTTTACCACAAAATACTCATTTATGAACTAGTAAATAACATAAACAAACATAGAAATAGTATTATGGAAACAAGAAAGAGAGAAATTCTAAATTTGATAGGTAAATGAAATCTAAAAAAAAAAGGTCAATGAT
Source organism: Solanum sitiens (assembly GCA_016801875.1). Taxonomy (NCBI): domain Eukaryota; kingdom Viridiplantae; phylum Streptophyta; class Magnoliopsida; order Solanales; family Solanaceae; genus Solanum; species Solanum sitiens. The sequence goes on along the minus strand of JABWTJ010000054.1, from coordinate 1,898,319 downwards.
CACAAATTAGATAATAAGCATCGTATCAATTAAACTCCTATGAAAAATGACATAGAATTCAGTTATATTAAAAAAAGAGGCTATACGATTTATATAACATTTCTAGAGATGTTACCTTTATATTTATAAGACTTAAGCAAACTAACCATCTCAGTAACATTCTCTTTGTCATGATCTACAAGCATCAGACGGACTTCATCTATCATACTATTAAAAGGAGTTGCCATCAGATTATTTATTCCTTCAATAATTTGAGTTTTATTTTATTTAAACATAAGAATGAGGAGATACAACAAACTACTCTATATATAGGGCTGACTTTATAAGATAAACACAACTCTTTAGGTAAATTTGTTAATTCAAGACCAAATATGGTGTACACTTTCCCCTTGAAGCATGTTTATATTAGGAAAATGAGCAATTTGAGTGTTGACCATACAAATAATATTTATTTGACCAATTTAATTATTGTTTTTCCTTCTTTAGTCAAGACAATGATATACTTTTGTCTCTTTTTTCCTTTCCTTTTAAGGGTTAATAAGAAGGTATTTTTTTCTTGACAAAATTATGTTTAGTATTTTATAACATAAATGTACTTGTAACACATGAGAAATTTTCTCGAGTTTATTCTAAGTCTCCATATTTTTAGAATTTACAGACACCATTTACGGGCCGTAAATGGATCTATGGACCATAAATGTGATTCGTAGATGAGATTTCAGAAATAGGAAAAAATTGGTCTAAGATTTACCATACAAGTTTATGGGTCATAAATTGTTTTATGCGTCGAAGACTTCGAGTTATAGATTGACTTCAGAAACTCTACTTCAACATGATTCTTATGCACCTCATTTACAAAACGTAGTTGGGACAACGATAAATAGAACAATATCTTAGAATCAAAATTTAGATATTATTATATTACTCTGTTTTCTATGGACATGGATCTATGGTCCGTAGATGGAACCACATATCATTGAAAAAATCACAAACCATAGATGACCATCAGAGAACCTACCGTCAGTTTTTTTTGAAAGGATCATTTTGATCTTTTCCCACATATTTAACCACCTATAGTTTCTCCTTTTAACCTATTCTAAGTTGGATTAAGGAAAAATTAGACACCTGAATCCTTCACTCTCACACACAACTCCCCAAATCAGATTTTCTCTCAAGTTTCCTCTCAAGCAAGAACCAAGGTTCCATTCTCTAAGTCTCCATTGAAGAAATTCAAGCCAAAGCTTCCATTCCAGGTATGTGGGATTTCATCATAGGGTATCCTCTCACCTATTTCCAAAGAAACTATCACTTTCCATGTTTATGATTCTACAAAACCAAGGATTTCTATGATTTCATGGGCTTCTACTGAAATTCAGTTATTCTTTATGATTAGCCTTTAATTGTATGTTTTACTTATAATTACATGATTTAATTGGTATTTTCATGAATCCACAATACATAAATATTTTCATATACTCAAAATTATGATCTTTTAGATGAATGTTTTGGATTTCAGGTTTCATAAATTTAGACAGTTAAAGTGTCTTTAAGATAATATAAGTAATTATGATTTTTAAATCATTATTCATGAGCTACTAAATTATCATTAGAAATGAATATTTATTATTTTAGTATTATCAAATTATTACTGTTAGTCAATTACATGTTTTTCGTTGGGAGTCTTACTTAGCACCAAGCAGAGTTAGGGTAAACCTCGCAATCAAAAGTCAAACACATTTTGGATTATTTAGTGGAAATCCATAAGTACCAGAATTATGTGCCAACTAAGAATTTAAAGGGGTCTCTCAATTAAGTCCGTCTTCTTAGTCTTTATACACATTAGCTTAGTGGTTCCATTAGCTCAGATCAACCTTTATACCTTTGCAATGTATATTAGGCACTTTTGATGGGGATTATACATCAAAATCCATGTGGTAGGTTACATTGATATTTATTGCTGTTAGTATCTCCCACAGTCAGTCTTTAAGTATTATTGCGTGACCAAACATTCAGTTATTTCAATACAACATTTATCAGACTTCATATTATTTACTTGGTCAATGCATCAATATGTTTTCACAGTTCATCATGTTTAATATTCATTTATATCAAGCATTATATACAATACTCAATACATTCAAAGTACTAACCATATACCTTTTGTTATATTGTTTTTATCCAGATCGTGGTTAGTATGATGTCAAGTCAGAAGTAGCAGAGTTGGTGAGTCCTAATCCTTCAAGGACGATATTTATCTTAAATTTAGTATTATGCTTTTACTTTCAGATATTTAGAGTTAGCTAGGGTTTTTTCCAAGCAACTCATTATAGTAGTCTTTCAGCAAATAAATTTAGATTTAACTTATGTTTTGTAGATATTGACCAATTCTATTTTAATAGAATTTTCAACTTTTAGCTTCCACATTAGTATTTTAGTTATCTTCACTAGGTGTTATGTTAATATTATTGTCATGCCTGACCTAAGTTTAGCTTGAGGTCACTTGTGGCTCTATGAAACATATTATCACTAGGTCTTAGTCTCCGATCATGACAAACATGGTATCAAAGCAACAAATTGAAGTGTCTTAGGGTGTCCAAAAGCCGCGTTAAGTAGAGTATTTTCCTTGTTGTGAAGCACGCCAGATCTTTTTTTTTTAACAAACTCGAAAGAGCAATAAATTCTTTTTGTAAATGGAACTGGAGTCTAAACAAATGTTGTACCATACTTAAACATACAACAATAGATCCACCAAAATGTGAGCTAAGCAAAAGAACTACAAAATTATACAATTGGCATAACATCTCCACAGGAAATGCAACCGACTGTCTACTTTATCTTCTTCTTTGGCCTCAACTGGTTGCTGTGACCGCATTTCTTCTTCCTACAGTTGACAACACGAGGATGTAAACGGGCATAGCACTTGCGGCAAATCATCTTCTCTTGGTTGTATTTCCTGGCCAAGGCCATAAGAGACGGTTCAATGATCCCACCACGGAGCCTCAAGACAAGATGCAGAGTTGATTCTTTTTGGATATTATAATCCGCCAGTGTACGCCCATCTTCAAGTTGTTTACCAGACAAGATCAGTCGCTGCTGGTCCGGTGGAATACCTTCCTTGTCCTGAATCTTGGCTTTGACATTGTCGATGGTATCGCTGGATTCAACCTCAAGGGTTATGGTCTTCCCCGTTAGGGTTTTCACGAAGATCTGCATCTTATCTCTCTGATGGGCACACCAGATCTTTGAATAGGAGGCTATGAAACTTTTTAGGAAATATTTCACTTCTTTCATACTCTTAGTCGTGAGATAGAATGAAACTCTATATTATCGCCTTCTAGATCGTAATCTACACATCTATGGCATTAGGCCTCCTAGAAGAGAATATGTAGAAAAGAACATGAATGAAGAGCAACAAGCACCTTCAGCTCGAGCAGACCCTTTGGTTGAACATGTATTTCATGATAAGTTGGCTGGTTTTCAAGTTCTATCAAAATCTATGACTTCTCAAGACAACCTAGAAGTTAACGTCGAGTCAGTTCAAATGTGAATACAACTGCAGCTAGAGTTAGGGATATCTCTAAGATGAAACCTCTAACGTTTTATGGTTCTAAGGTAGATATGGATCCACTAAAGTTTATTGAGGGAATCAAGAAGATAACTGAGATCATGGGTTTTACTCTAGTAGAAAGTGCAGAGTTAGCCGCTAAACAGTTGAAGGTCGTGGCTTATATTTGGTATAAGCAATGGAAACAATATAGGGTTGTTGATGAAGCTCCAGTGTCTAAGGCTACTTTTCTGGACATGTTCTTTGAACTTGAGCTAAGGGTATCCAAATTCCATGAATTCATTAACATAAAGTAGGGAAACATGACAGTTAAGGAGTAATCTTTTAAGTTCAGTGAACTTTCAATGTATGCTCCAACTATGGTGGCTGAATCTAGAATGAGTAAGTTTGTCTCCGGTGTTCTTGAGATAGTTATGAATGAGTTCAGAATAACAATTCTGATTAAGGAGACCGGACTTCTTCTCTTGATGACTCATTCCCGTAAATTTAGCAAGTGAAGGTTAAGGAGAGTGCTATGAAAATCAAGAGGGAAAGGACACACAATGTGGACTACTCTCAACAGAAATCAGGATGAAATAGTCTCTCTCAACTATTTCAAAACTGTTCAAGCCCAACCCCATCCTCTGCTAGTTCTTTAGTACCTAAGTGTAGATCAGAGAACAAGGACAGGGCACTAGTCTCTAAGTCACATGGCAGTCACTAGTGGTGACACTTCTCTGGTATTTCATAAATGTGGGAAGAACCATCCGGGAGACTGATGGAAGGTAGTGGTTGCCTTTTTGGATGTGGTAAGGCAGGTACAAATTAAGAGATTTCCCGTCAACCTCAAATAAGGGATGATGTGTTCGTCAACAGACCCAACCTAACTCCTCAACAACTCTATTAGGTTGCCTGCTTCAGTAGGGTACCTTATCTAATGCTCATCCTTAACTAGTGTATACCGTAACCATTTCATTTCCATTCTCCTTAGTATGGCCTCATAATCTCCATTGGAGACCTCCGGTGCACGTAGAGTCTCATTTACAGTTTGCACCCCACAGGGATATCCTTTTGTCAAAAGCAAAAGGTGGGGTTTGGGTCATCCCAAATGATGAGTAAGTGGACCCAGCCTGAGCGAGCGGTGGGGGATCTGAACTAGTGGGACCCAACAAAGCTCTTCTAGCTGAGTTTGGAAAGTACATGCCTTTTACGCCACACCCTTCATAGAAAATTCCCTCTCAAAATAAACATTTGTTCACCTCTAATCAAGGTATTTATCCTTACTATTCTTGTCTGTAAACCTCACAAATGGATATTCTTGCTTGGAGTGTCATCCATTGAGTTCTAGGGTTGCAAAAAATACCAATAGGGTGTATTGGAACTCTTAAACTTGCATAGAAAAAGCATTTCGGAGAAAAAATCTCACCCTTGGCCTAACTAGGAGGTTGTTTCATGCAGCCCGCTAGTATATAAACGCATATTACCATTACAAAAGCTTCGTCTATAGTGGTCTTTTATCATTTTAGAACTTAAACGGGTTCTTCAATGGCGCCCCTTGACCTAAAAACTATGTTTCCAATAGTATAACTTCAGATTAGCGTTCCTTAAGTATTCTACTAATATTATATGCAAAAAATGGGGCATTACAACTTCTAAATATTGCCTTAATCTAAGTTTCAACTTTCCTCCCATTTTGGACCTATTTTTGGCCATATACCCTATAATTCTTACATGAGTGTCTTAAATATAAGGGATGGATCCATGCTTTAACAAATTCACCGAATCAGAATAAAATTTTCCAAATTAAAAAATATAAAAACCCAAACTCTATGCTACTCAACCAAATTCTAGCATGCGAAAATCATTATAAACCAAAGTAATGGAAGTAAAGAAAATGATTATTACCTTAGCATTAACGCGAATGGAGTGATCAAGAGTGAAAAGTAAGTTCTTGGAGTAAAATAGGAGAGAATGTGCATGAAACACATTCCTCTCCCCCTTATTGTGATTTCTAAGTCTTGTCATGCCGCTATGGAGGAAATATCCCACTATAAAAGGTCAGGGTTGGTGGGCAGGAATATTTTTTGTTGTTTCGTTCGGGTAATTTCTCTAACCTAGTTAATTGCAAGGCTCTGATGTACTTGGATACTCAGAGGGTGTAGTTTTATATGGTTCACACACTACTAAGAAACTATCAAAAAACAACGGCCAAAAGATACAGACTGTATTTGAATAGAAAAAGAGAATTAAAATCACTAATAATAAGGTACAAGTATATAACGCCCCAAAATGAACTAAGGTGAACTAGAGCCTCATTGTTGTTTCTTGAGTTGATTTTTAGTTAAACTAAGATAGTTTAGTCTCCTTAGGTAGTGTGTGAAGTTTGGTTAAGTTTGGAGTTCAATCGACCAAGAACGTCCATGACGTTAGGATGGTATGCCTTAGAATGTACTTGTGTGTCTTGGTGTGTTTGGATGAGTTTTACATGTTCGTTTACTTGAAACTTGCATTGGATGTTCCCAAGACCTAGAGAACTTTGTTTAGGGGTTTAACGTCCGGGCACGACTCCACCTAGGACCCACAAGGGGCCCTAGATGAAGGGCCCAAGACTTGGGAAAAATCTGCCAAAAAGCAGTGGCCATCGACGACCCTAAGGACGGTCCGTTGGTCCCTCAACGGTCCGTCGACCTAGGGAGTCGAGTGGACCAGTGATTTAAGATTGGCCATGATCTATTTGGAGCTAAGTATCCACCAACGAGACCCTACAAATGGTCCGTTGGTGAAGGTCTCGTCTGCGAGACCTGCCAAGCCTGTTAAGTGGCTGCCAACTTGGGGTGTTTTATGTAAATACACCCCAGTCTTTTAAGACCATAGGTGGATAATTTTAGTGTTTTTAGGTTACATTAAATTAGTTTTAAACCCTAGACCTAGACAAGACCCCTCACTTCAACATTCAAACTCTCTCTCTAAAAAGAAAACTCTCTCAAAGTCACCTTGAAGCCAAGGCTCAAGGAAGGAAAAGAAGGGCTGCTTTAGACTTGTTTCTTCATCAAAATTAGTGGGTTTCCTTCTCTTAAAGGTATGGTATCCATTCTTGAATATCTTTTCATTCAAGAAGCCAACTTCCAAAAAAGTTTTTCAAAAGGGTTTCTAAACCCAAACTTCTTCTAACTTTGATTTGTAGCATGGGTCTTCCTGTATTTAAGTTCTAATGGTTTAAATGTATTTATATTGGTTTGAATTGATGATTTTGATGTTAAAACTCAATGAAAATCTTGTTTATTCATAGTTCAACTTTTGGCTTGAAAATGGGTTATGTGAGCATGATTTGAGTAGGGTATGAACTTGGGTCTTCTTGTATTTGTCATGTTGGTGTAGTTACTTCCCTAAGGGCCTTAACATGGTTAAATATTGATAAATTGCTTATGGGTGATGATGGTTTGATTTGTTGATGAGTTGCTCTCATTGTATAGTTCTTATTATGAATTGCTATTTGAGTGGTATGGTCCACCTTATGGGTGGCGGTGCTAATTGATGAACTTGATGTTATTTAGTATGTATTGAATATGTAATCTTGAAGGTCTAATATGCAAAATGAAGAGATATTGGAAATGGGTCTTGTATTGTGTTTGGTGTAACTTGAATTACATGTTTGACCTAGTTTATGTCTAAATGAAGTATATGATTATGAGAAGCATGTAGAGTGTGTAACTTGATGAATCAAGGTTAAAGTATGTGTAGAACTTGATGAGAATGAAATGATTCTTATATTCAAGGTGTGCACATGTACACTCACACACACTTTAAAGAATGTATTATGCCAAGTTGAGTAAGAAGAGGAATCTTGAGGTGGACACACTTTGTGAGTTGAGATGTAGTGTTTAGTAGCAATCTCTCCATTTCTAGTGAGCTTTCTAAGATAGACTATTATGTTGAGAAATCCGTAGGGAGTTATGCCTACCACCGAGAGGATATGAAGGGGAGGTGGATTACACTTCGTGAGTTGAAAAGTTGTAATCCAAAGTACCTCTTGAGATGAGTACTCCTCTTTGGTAGAGAGTGAGTTACTTAGTAACAATCTCCTTATCCCTTAACTATGTGCCCGCATAGGTGTAGCTATTGGAAAGCCATGTAAACACTAAGAAGCATGACCTTACACTAGGCAAGTAAGGATCCCTCATCCGATAGGGGTTAATATCAGGATTCCATGTCTAGCTCTCATGGTCTTTGTCGGTTAAGCTAACTCCCACAAAAGAATTGATTTGAAACTAGTTAACTTGTATATTGTTGATATTGTGTATGTATGTCGCGAAGTGCTCGATCCACATTATTTAACTCGTAGGAGCACTAAATGGGAGTAGTAGTATGGGATGCTATTTTCACATTCCACTTGGTGTGACCTATACCTACTATGGGAGAAGAGTAATTTCATGAAATCGGTGTGAATGAGTACTATGGTGTGGTGTTATGGATGATTATTGTGGAGTACTTGAGTAAATGGAATCCATTAGGAGCACTAAGTGGGAGTGGCAGTATGGGATGCTACTCTCAAATTTCACTTAGTGTGACCTATATGTCCATGAGTGTTTTGCATATGTTAGCCAAGGGCGTGGATTTGATTTCCAACGAATCGCTTTGGTGTGCTTTGAAGGGAGGTGTAATGAAGATCCCTTATTGGCTCACCTTAGGGAGTCTTAGGATAACCTTGGTTTAGGGCAACGTCAAAGGAAAAAGAGTTCATATGACTTGGACCGTGCCATTCACTGTAAGGTCTTCATTGTAAGAATTCAAAATGTTCACTGTAATGCTTTATTCAATTTTACTGTAAGTTTTTAGTAAAGTTACTGCAAAGTGTTCTTTTGGTTCAAAAATTATTTGAGTCCTTCCTTAAGTGTTAAATGACGATTCTTATGTTGGTTTGTTCTAAATTCATGAATATTATATTTAAATTGCATGAAAAGTTATTTTACTGAAATATCCATTTTTTGTATGTTTTTGCATATGTCATACTTAGTACATTGTTGTACTAACCCTATACTTTTATATACCTTATGAGTATAGCCTTTTGGGAGGATTTGAGTTGAAGCTTGGGAATTCAATCTCTCAAGAATTGGGTATGTCCTCATATATTCGAGGACATAGTTTTATGTTTCTTAGTTTCTTTACTAAGACTTAAAATGTATTTACTTTTATTGTAAAGGGCCGTGTCCTTAAGATTCTAAGTTGTGTCTTTAAGTTGGCTTGTGACGATAAGATTTCCTAGTATTTATGAAAAGACTTCTTTTATTATTATTATCGTGAAATTTTTTAATTCCGCACTACTTTTCATGCTTTATGTTATGAATGCTAGTTAGAGGGCTTGTACGAGACCTTAAAGGGTCAAGTACGCCCGGTCATGATTCGAATGTTTTCCCCAACTTCTAGGGGGTGCTTTCGGGTCGTGACAAACTTGGTATCAGAGCATAAGGTTTTGGGAAATGGTTTAAGGTCTAAAAGTCTGACAAGCCACATCTAGTAGTATCTTGGTCATTGGTGTGAGTCGCGACACATCCATGGACAAGAGGCTATAGGATGCTAGAAGTTTCACTTTCTTCTTTATTCTAATATCGTGCCTTAGAGTTGAGTATATAAGGTGTCTTTTCTCAACCTCTTCTTTTTCTGTTTTTAGGACATGAATACGAGGAGATCGACCTCTAAAAGGGAGGAGGGATGTGTACCAAATGAGAGAGTCCTTCCCCGTGGACCAAGTTCCTATTGTTGGCTTAGGGGAGGAAAATGAGAAGGTTCCTCTTCAAGAACCTCAATTGCCTCTGGAACCCCAAGGACCTCAAGTGCCTCCTATGCCTCAAGCTCCTTTTGTTGAGGGTGATATAACTAATGCGGAGTTGAGGGCTGCCCTAATGAAATTGACCCAACTCATGACGGCTCAAACTCATGTTGTCAACAATCACTTTGTGGGCCAAGCTAACCAAGGAGATAGGCCCCAACCAAATACTAGTACTCTCGCTTCTAGGATTCGGGATTTCATGAGAATGAACCCTCCCACCTTTAATGGCACTAAGGTGGATGAAGATCCACAAGGCTTCATAGATGAGGTTTTCAAGGTGGTAGATGCTATGGGTGTGACCCCTAGGGAGAAAGCGGAATTGGCCGCTTACCAACTTAAGGATGTTGCTCAAGTGTGGTATGAGCAACGGAGGGGTGAGAGACCCTTAGAAAGAGGTCCGGTTGATTGGGAGGAATTCAAAGAGGCTTTCCTAGATAGATTCTTTCCTTTAGAGTGGAGGGAGAAGAAGATGGTTGAATTCATGAACCTTTGTCAAGGGGGAATGAGTGTGCAAGAGTACTCTCTCAAATTCACCCAACTCTCTAAGTATGCCCCAACCATGGTAGCCAACCCTAGGGCTAGGATGAACAAGTTTGTGATGGGCGTGTCTAGCTTGGTGGAAAAAGAGTGTCATACGGCAATGCTTCTTAATGACATGGATATCTCTAGGCTCATGGTTTATGCGCAACAAATTGAGGAGTCCAAAATTAGGGAGATAAGACAAGAGGGTAAGAGACCTAGGTCGGATGATTCTAGTCACCAAAGACCTAAGAAGAGGTTTTATCCCCAAGATTCTTCCATGGGAAACAAGGATAGGGCTCCAAATCAACATTCTCAAGGTGGTGGTCATTCCGATGAAAGGTCTAGGTGCCCTACTTGTGGCAAGCAACATGGGGGTAAGTGTCTTGCCGAAACGGATGGTTGTTTTGTATGTAGTATTAAAGTCCCCAAGATGAGGGACTTCCAAAACCTTAAATCAAGGGGGAGAGATGTAAATCAAGCTTCCCTATATCCTAACGCTCCCAAGAAGAACCCTTCCTATGGGATGGGGGCTAGAAAGGATAATTAATCCGGATTGATGGTTTTGGTAAGTCTTAACTCTTTGTTATTGTTACTTTTGTGTTATGAAATGAGTTTATATGGTTTTATAGTTCATATGATTATGTCATCTTGATGAATTGCTTAAAGAATGAATTTTCAAAAAAATTTGGTCGCTTGGCAGTGAAAACAGTGAACTTCACTGTAGAATTTTGGCATTTTGAAGAAAATTGTTTTGTCTTGAATTTTAGTTTCAATGTGTGTAAAGGTATTGTATATGAGCATGTTTAATGTTGGAGAAGGTAGTTCCTCCATAAAAGAAGTCTAAGGTTGAGTTTTGACTTTGTGAAGTTTGGCAAAAGTTGCCTATGTTGCTAAGTGTTGAAAATGTGAAATCATGTTCCTTTCTAGTTGATGCTTTGGTTGTTGATGTATTGATAATGATATAAGTGCATTATATGATTCTAATAGAGTCCTTGTTCTTCTTAAAATTTAAGTGTCATTCGAGGACGAATGTTATTCCAAGTGGGGGAGAATATAACGTCCCAAAACGAACTAAGGTGAACTAGAGCCTCATGGTTGTTTATTGAGTTGATTTTTAGTTAAACTAAGTTATTTTAGTGTCCTTAGGCAGTGTGTGAAGTTTGGAGTTCAATCGACCAAGAACGTCCATGACGTTTGGATGGTATGCCTTAGAATGTACTTGTGTGTCTTGGCGTGTTTGGATGAGTTTTACGTGTTCGTTTTACTTGAAACTTGCATTGGATGTTCCAAATACATAGAAGATTTATCTTAGGGGTTTAACGTCTGGGCATGAACCCACCTAGGACCCACAAGGGGCCCTAGACAAAGGGCCCAAAAAGCAGTGGCCATCGACGACCCTAAGGACGGTCCATTGGTCCCTCAATGGTCCGTCGACCTAGGGCGTCGAGTGGACCAGTGAGTTAAGATTGTCCATGCTCCATTTGGAGCTAAGTATCCACCAACGAGACCCTACCAACAGTCCGTTGACTCCCTGACGGTCCGTTGGTGAAGGTCTCGTCTGTGAGACCTGCCAAGCCTGTTAAGTGGCTGCCAACTTGGGGTGTTTTATGTAAATACATCCCAAGTCTTTTAAGACAATAGGTGGATAATTTTAGTGTTTTTAGGTTACATTAAATTAGTTTTAAACCCTACACCTAGACAAGACCCCTCACTTCAACATTCAAACTCTCTCTCTCTAAAAAGAAAACTCTCTCAAAGTCACCTTGAAGCCAAGGCTCAAGGAGGGAAAGGAGGGCTGCTTTGGACTTGTTTCTTCATCAAAATTAGTGGGTTTCCTTCTCTTAAAGGTATGGTATCCATTCTTGAATATCTTTTCATTCAAGAAGCCAACTTCCAAAAAGGGTTTTCAAAAGGGTTTCTAAACCCAAACTTCTTCTAACTTTGATTTCTAGCATGGGTCTTCCTGTATTTAAGTTCTAATGGTTTAAATGTATTTATCTTGGTTTTAATTGATGATTTTGATGTTAAAACTCCATGAAAATCTTGTTTATGCATACTTCAACTTTTGGCTTAAAAATGGGTTATGTGAGCATGATTTGAGTAGGGTATGAACTTGGGTCTTCTTGTATTTGTCATGTTGGTGTAGCTACTACCCTAAGGGCCTTAACATGGTGAAATATTGATAAATTGCTTATGGGTGATGATGGTTTGATTTGTTGATGAGTTGCTCTCATTGTATAGTTCTTATTATGAATTGCTATTTGAGTGGTATGGTCCACCTTATGGGTGGCGGTGCTAATTGATGAACTTGATGTTATTTAGTATGTTTTGAATATGTAATCTTGAAGGTCTAATATGCGAAATGAAGAGATATTGGAAATGGGTCTTGTATTGTGTTTGGTGTAGCTTGAATTGCATGTTTGACCTAGTTTATGTCTAAATGAAGTATATGATTATGAGATGCATGTAGAGTGTCTAACTTGATGAATCAAGGTTAAAGTATGTGTAGAACTTGATGAGAATGAAATGATTCTTATATGCAAGGTGTGCACATGTACACTCACACACACTTTAAAGAATGTATTATGCCAAGTTGAGTAAAAAGAGGAATCTTGAGGTGGACACACTTTGTGAGTTGAGATGTAGTGTTTAATAGCAATCTCTCCATTCCTAGTGAGCTTTCTAAGATAGACTATTATGTTGAGAAATCCGTGGGGAGTTATGCCTAGCACTGAGAGGATATGAAAGGGAGGTGGATTACACTTCGTGAGTTGAGATGTTGTAATCCAAAGTACCTCTTGAGATGAGTAGTCCTCGTTAATAGAGAGTGAGTTACTTAGTAACAATCTCCTTATCCCTTAACTATGTGCCCGCATAGGTGTAGCTATTGGAAAGACATGTAAACGCTAAGAAGCATGACCTTACACTAGGCAAGTAAGGATCCCTCATCCGATAGGGGTTAATATCGGGATTCCATGTCTAGCTCTCATGGTCTTTGTCGGTTAAGCTAAATCCCACAAAAGAATTGATTTGAAACTAGTTAACTTCTACATTGTTTATATTGTGTATGTATGTCGCGAAGTGCTCGATCCACATTAGTTAACTAGTAGGAGCACTAAGTGGGAGTAGTAGTATGGGATGCTATTTTCACATTGCACTTGGTGTGACCTATGACTACTATTGGAGAAGAGTAATTTCATGAAATACGTGTGAATGCGTACTATGGTGTGGTGTTATGGATGATTATTGTGGAGTACTGGAGTAAATGGAATCCATTAGGAGCACTAAGTGGTAGTGGTAGTATGGTAAGCTACTCTCACATTTCACTTAGTGTGACCTATATGTCCATGAGTGTTTTGCATATGTTAGCCAAGGGCGTGGATTTGATTTCCAACGAAATAAGCCTAAGATTTGGTGGTTTTAAGGGTCGCTTTGGTGTGCTTTGAAGGGAGGTGTAATGAAGATCCCTTCTTGGCTCACCTTAGGGAGTCTTAGGATAACCTTGGGTTAGGGCAACTTCAAAGGAAAAAGAGATCATATGACTTAGACCGTGCCATTCACTGTAAGGTCTTCATTGTAAGAATTCAAAATGTTCATTGTAATGCTTTCTTCAATTTTACTGTAAGTTTTTAGTAAAGTTACTGTAATGTGTTCTTTTGGTTCAAAAATTATGTGAGTCCTTCCTTAAGTGTTAAATGACGATTCTTATGTTGGTTTGTTTCTAAATTCATGAATATTATATTTAAATTGCATGAAAAGTTATTTTACTGAAATGTCCCTTTTCGTATGTTTTTGCATATGCCATACTTAGTACATTGTTGTACTAACCCCATACTTTTATATACCTTATGAGTATAGGTTGGAAGCCTTTTGGGAGGATCGGAGTTGAAGCTTGGGAATTCCATCTCTCAAGAATTGGTATGTCCTCATATATTCGAGGACATAGTTTTATGTTTCTTAGTTTCTTTATTAAGACTTAAAATGTATTTACTTTTATTGTAAAGGGCCGTGTCCCTAAGATTCTAAGTTGTGTCTTTAAGTTGGCTTCTGACGATAAGATTTCCTAGTATTTATGAAAAGACTTCTTTTATTATTATTATCGTGAAAAGTTTTAATTCCGCACTACTTTTCATGCTTTATGTTATGAATGATAATTAGAGGGATTGTATGAGACCCCAAAGGGTCAAGTACACCCGGTAATGATTCGAAGGTTTTCCGCAACTTCTAAGGGGTGCTTTCGGGTCGTGACAAAGTGCCCCCTAGTTTATGACCAAAATTTCAGAGACACACCTCAACTATACTAGGGTCCTATTACCCCCCTCCCCCCGAAATCATTTTCTTTGTATAATTTTGTAAACCTTTTGACTTACGTGTAGGGTAAATAATTTATAAGTAACTTAATATTTGAATGATTTAAGTAACAAATAGTACTCTCTCCGCTGTTACAGTTTTGCAATTATTCTTCTCCCTTCTTCTTTCTTTTCCGGTAACTAAATCTCTTGTTCATTAAAAAAAATAAATGAAACGATGCGGGTACAACATAACTAGATAGATCTAACTAATCGAATGATGACATGAATGAACAACATGTCACTGAGATTCACTAGTTTCCAGAGGAATACTATAGAGTGGTTGCTTATCCACAGGAATGGGAGAAAGAACCTATGGGTATCTTATACACAATCCTATATGGCAACAACACATCATCTAGCTTCTCAGACCAAACTTTCGTCTGCGCATTTTCCGTTTTCTGAAAAATTTGTTTCACCTCTCTATTTAAAACCTCCACTTGGCCACTCACTGGAGGGTGGTACGCTGTAGCCACCTTATGACGAATATCATACTTAGCAAGAAGGTTCTTAACAAGATGGTTAATGAAATTCTTACCTCCATCACTTATGATTGCCCTTAGAGTGACAAAGCGAGTGAAAATGTGCTTTTTTATTAACTTTATCACCACCCTTGAATCATTGGAAGGAATAGAGACAACCTCAACCCATTTACTAGCATAATCCACAACCACAAGAATATATTGTTTTCAACCAGATGGAGGGAAGGGACTCATGAAGTCAATACCCCACACATCAAATATTCCCACCTCAAAAATATTACTTTGCGGCATCTCATGTCTCCTTAAAATAGTACCCAACCTTTGGATTTTATCACAACCCTTGACAAAAGCAATAAAATCTTTAAATAATCAGGGCCAAAAGAAACCATATTGAATTACCTTATGCTCTGTGCGCTATCCTCCGTGGTGACCTCCATATGAACTAGCATGACAACTTTCTAGCACTTTTTGAACCCCGTACTTGGAATGCACCTTCTCACTACCCGGTCCACACCTTGTTTGAACAAGAACGGTTCATCCTAGATATAGAACTTAGCATCATGATTAAGATTTTTCTTTTGTTGGGTGGTTGAACCCGGAGGATACTTACCACTCACTATCAAATTCGCAATGTTTCATACCATAGAACTTGAGAGATATCTACTGCCATAAATTGGTCATCCAAAAATTCTTCCTTGATTTGCTCACCTTCATTCACTTGTGAGAAGTCCGCCTTTAAGAAGTCGTGGGTGCATTGAAAAGGCCGAATGACATGCGTTTGAATGCATAGGTACCATAAGGACAAGTGAACCTTTGCAACTCTTTTCTTCAATTCGACTCCAATCTTTTTGAAAGTTCCTGAAATTTCTAATAACATGTTTTAGTACCTAATCATCACAAGTATGATAAAATCAAGCTAATAGACTCAAGATCATTCTATATTTAAGCAATTCATGGGAAAATATTGACAACTTAGACATATAAATATTCCTAAGATCAAGTACCGAGATCAATTAAAGCATAAACATCAAATTAAAAACTTTCAACATACCGGTAACCACATTAGGAGAACCCTCTTGTTCACCACGAGTCTAAAGTGCATATAATCTATTTTTCTTAGAAGCATTTGAACTCGAACCACTTGGACCGGATGAAGGATATGGTTGAGCCCTACAATGATATCTCCATCATTCTTAGTAGGTGAAGGACAATCTCTTATTTTGTGATCCATCTTGCAACACCCAAAACAAGCATTGGAACCCGTTAGACATTTTCCTTCATGCTTTCTTCCAAACTTCGCACAATTTTGCAATGAAGACCAACTACTATTTCCTTGTTGAGTCTTAGGGTTAGACGCCCTCTCTTTGTTGAACTTAGGAGCATTGGAGGAACCTTTGCCGGAAAACCTTTGTTGATACCTAGGAAAACCATGTCCATCGGACCTTGCATGAGAGAAATTACCATCATCGGTTCTAGCCCTCTTTTATCTCCCTAGACCTCTCCTTAAGATTCTCCTCTTCAATCTGTTGGGCATGAACCATGAGATGAGAAATATCCACGTCATGGAAAAACATAGATGTACGACAGCCTTTCACCACTAATTCGGACACACCCGAAACAAACTTGGTCATCCTTACTATAGAGTTGGCAACTATAAAAGAAACATACTTTGACAACTGAGTGAACATCAAGGCATATTCTTGCACGCTCATATTTTATTGTCGAATATTAATAAACTGAAGCACTTTTGTTTTAATCGTCTCAAGAGGAAAGAACCTATCGAGGAAAGTAGGCTTCAACATTTCCCACTCTAGGGGACCCATATCTTCTGATATTGCTTCCTTCCATTTGTTGAACGAAATTGGAGTAACAGCTTTAAGTTGATAAGCATTTCATTCCGCCTTTTCCACCGGAGTTACTCCGATAATAGCCAACACCTTGTAGACGAGGATCTTTCTAAACCTTGCAACCATAGAATTCAGAGGATTCATCCTAGTGAAATCCATCACTCTAGATGACGTTGTACCCACATTTGGGTTCACGGAGACCACAACCTCCCTATTGTCTTAGTCTGTCACGTCTTGCGCCAAAACTTTAAAGCAGTCCTAGACTCTGTATTAGTCACTTGCTTAGTGAAAGGGTCAACCGGAGCTTGAGGAGGAGCTTATTGACGAACATTTTCTCCCTCATTCCTTTTGGCAAAAGCTCTTCGAGTAGTCATATGTTGTAGTCCATTGGGTAAGGATTAGGATAAAGACTTATAGAGTTAACTCTATCGCACGACTTAGAGTAATGAAGAAGTGAAGTTTCCTAAACACCTCTTAGCCTCTCAATCAAAAATGTGACGTGCTTCACACTCATGAACAAGACTCTACGTGATGTGGTTTTGAGACATCCTAAGACATTTCTAAATCTTGTGCTCTAATTACCAAGTTTTTCACGACCCAAGGGTCTTGTTTGCCATGTCACATCTAGGGGGTACCCCTGGATTGTGACAATTCATGTTATAGGGGGGAGGAAATGCATCTTGTCCACGTCTTTAATCTTCATGTCCTCTATTCTGTAGTTTGCATCTAATGTAGGTAATTCAGACTCATGATTCTACTCCTGCTAATAAGAAACAATTATGTCATCATCCATTTCATAGAGCTATATATTATGTCCCAGTTATAATTTTTTTTTTAATTCTCAAGTAATTGAGTTGCCAGAAAAACAAGAAGAAAGGGAGAAAAGTGATGCAAAATTCTAACATCGAAGAGAACCATGCATGACCCAAATCATTCCAATACTACTTTGCTTGTAAATTATTTACCTTATAAAGGAGAAAATATTCCAAAAATTTCTTCTTTATAATGAACCTAGTGAAAAATAAGACGAGGATCATCTATTGAAGAGTATGTATGGACATGAATTTTTAAGTGATGGAATACCTCTAAACATGAGTTTATAGATAAGTGTATTCTTCAATCTCCTTTCTTTAAAAACATTGATGATCTTGTCACATTAAAATACTCCTATCTTTATTTGAGTGTTGTTTGTTGTGCCTACATTTGATTATCAACCCAATACCCTAGAAACATACAGCGTAACAATATATACACATAAATATAAACGTAGAGACCAAAAGCTATATGTCTTGAATTTTTCTTTGTATATTTTAAGAAACTTATAATCCCTATTTGTTTAGGAGACCCTTTATCCTAATAGATTTGGGAAAGGAATATATTGACCTTATATGATTGGGAGAACCTTTCCCCTATAGGTTTTCCCAAAAACTATATCAATTGTCACCCCGCTATAGCAAATGTTCATGCCAGCTATAGCACCCCTTTTTTACAACATACCTTCGATCCCTGACCTCCCAAAGTATCCCATTCATGCAAAGTTCGATTCCGGGAGTTTTAGACGCCTTAGTTCAATTCTGTAAAGCCCTATGGGATCCGTAATGTCTTGGCTGGTAAAATATATAAACCAAGCCTAGATATATCACCCCACTGATTTGTGTATGGACCGAGACCTCACATTATTCAGATTCCGTTTGAGACTAACCGAATATAAAAAATTTATGTCGCTAGATACAAAATTTTCCTGCCCGATTTATATCGTCGTTGACATACTCATAACTACCGGGATCGGTCATTAGATCTTTAAATCTCAGCTTTTAAAGAAACCCAACAATAATAGCTAGTACATGAACTTCTATGTTGATATTTAAACTAGGCAAAAAATTATGAACTTAAGGTACTTGCCAAAATTTCCTTTTCTCCCACCCTTGAAACTTGATTTGGAAGCACGGTCAATTAAAATTTTTATATAGTAAGATGTTATGAGAATGGCAATGAATTTCACAATGAAAGAAATTGGTGCAAGGTTGAGTCTGTTGGTAAATGTAAGTCACTAATGTGGTTGGTATGTCATGGGGTATTGTTTCGTGAGAGGTGTAGGGTTGATTGGATGGTATAACGATGAGCAAGCCTAAGATGTGGGAAAGGTGAAAAATCAGAGATGACATGTTGTTTAAAGGATACATGAGGAAAGTACGAGTTAAAGACCAAGTAATACCCATCCTAGCTAAAATATTATCTAAAACTTACTTACCAAAAGGGGAAAACCTAGTTATATAGTTAGCGGCACTTAATTAATTATTGTATTTATTTGGTTGATACAATTTAACCCTGTAGTTTTCACTGATTGTTTTATTGAACTTTTCTATCTCTTTGGTCCTAGCGTTGTCCCTAACCTCCAGCCTAGTTGTAGTGTCTTGATAGTTACACATTTGGAATTATTTTTGTGTAAATATCAGTTCATTCTATATTAATGAGAGGTCATGATTATTAAACATCAAGAGTTGGAATTTTTTTCAGCTACGTTCAATGTTCTTTTAGCATATATTCCAGTGATATATATATGTATCATTAATCCCAGGATAAATTGATGAATTTGACTTCTAAATCAAAGAACTTAAGGCTGAATCCCATAAAAGAGTACAAATAGGAATTTAAACGTGTCTCAGAACACAACCTAAATGTACAATTAATTTTTTTCTCCTTGTGAGAGGTGGACCTACAAAAGAGCTTTATTTTGCTCAAAAGGGATTACAATGATTTCATGTCTTTTGAGCTAAACTATACTGTATAAATAAGTTGAAGCAAGATACTCAAGTTTAACTATCATATTTAGCCCACTTCTCCAATTCTATTGGCTAAATATTAAGTTGAAAGGAAGGCGCAAAAATCAATTCTCTATAGGAAGGTAATTGTATTGTATATAATGACATTAGTTTGGAAGGAGGACACACAAATCACTTTTCTATAGAAAGGTAATCACGAACTTTGAGTTTCCCCTGATGTTCTTTTTTATACAGGTCTAGAAAAGTATTTTCATGACAAGACACAAAAATATCACACGGGTAAAACCCAAGTCTTCCTATTCAAATAAAAATAACAAGACAAATTACAAAATAACACAAAAATAAAAGCACCTATATGTACATATACCCTTATCTATAGGGTTTCCTAATTCATTCGTCCTCTTTATCTTCTTCGTTGTTGAAACACTTGATATAATCATGGTAATTGAAATACAAATCACAATCTTCCTTCTCATTTAAATCAATTCCTTCAATTTCAATTGCATTTGATGCCGTGAAAATGTTGCTTGGACCAGTCATGTTTTGTTCACAAACATCTTGCGGAAAATTGGTATTCATATTTCCCAATCTATTAACTGTCGCATCACCAATATTTGTTTCAAACGACATTGGACTACTCGAACTTTTTGGTACATGGGTCGTATTGACATCCATTTTGTAATCGTGATGATTCCAACTATTAGACCCCAAATAAGTCCTATAATTGGTGCTCCCAACAATTGATCCTTTTGAACCAAATAATGGTCCATTATTTGGTACCAGACCATCAATATTCTTTTGTGAAGACAAAAAAGGGTTGGGATAGTGGGGTTTAGCCTGAAGTTACATGAACTTCTATGTTGATATTTAAACTAGGCAAAAAATTATGAACTTAAGGTACTTGCCAAAATTTCCTTTTCTCCCAACCTTGAAACTTGATTTGGAAGCACGGTCAATTAAAATTTTTATATAGTAAGATGTTATGAGAATGGCAATGAATTTCACAATGAAAGAAATTGGTGCAAGGTTGAGTCTGTTGGTAAATGTAAGTCACTAATGTGGTTGGTATGTCATGGGGTATTGTTTCGTGAGAGGTGTAGGGTTGATTGGATGGTATAACGATGAGCAAGCCTAAGATGTGGGAAAGGTGAAAAATCAGAGATGACATGTTGTTTAAAGGATACATGAGGAAAGTACGAGTTAAAGACCAAGTAATACCCATCCTAGCTAAAATATTATCTAAAACTTACTTACCAAAAGGGGAAAACCTAGTTATATAGTTAGCGGCACTTAATTAATTATTGTATTTATTTGGTTGATACAATTTACCCCTGTAGTTTTCACTGATTGTTTTATTGAACTTTTCTATCTCTTTGGTCCTAGCGTTGTCCCTAACCTCCAGCCTAGTTGTAGTGTCTTGATAGTTACACATTTGGAATTATTTTTGTGTAAATATCAGTTCATTCTATATTAATGAGAGGTCATGATTATTAAACATCAAGAGTTGGAATTTTTTTCAGCTACGTTCAATGTTCTTTTAGCATATATTCCAGTGATATATATATGTATCATTAATCCCAGGATAAATTGATGAATTTGACTTCTAAATCAAAGAACTTAAGGCTGAATCCCATAAAAGAGTACAAATAGGAATTTAAACGTGTCTCAGAACACAACCTAAATGTGCAATTAATTTTTTTCTCCTTGTGAGAGGTGGACCTACAAAAGAGCTTTATTTTGCTCAAAAGGGATTACAATGATTTCATGTCTTTTGAGCTAAACTATACTGTATAAATAAGTTGAAGCAAGATACTCAAGTTTAACTATCATATTTAGCCCACTTCTCCAATTCTATTGGCTAAATATTAAGTTGAAAGGAAGGCGCAAAAATCAATTCTCTATAGGAAGGTAATTGTATTGTATATAATGACATTAGTTTGGAAGGAGGACACACAAATCACTTTTCTATAGAAAGGTAATCACGAACTTTGAGTTTCCCCTGATGTTCTTTTTTATACAGGTCTAGAAAAGTATTTTCATGACAAGACACAAAAATATCACACGGGTAAAACCCAAGTCTTCCTATTCAAATAAAAATAACAAGACAAATTACAAAATAACACAAAAATAAAAGCACCTATATGTACATATACCCTTATCTATAGGGTTTCCTAATTCATTCGTCCTCTTTATCTTCTTCGTTGTTGAAACACTTGATATAATCATGGTAATTGAAATACAAATCACAATCTTCCTTCTCATTTAAATCAATTCCTTCAATTTCAATTGCATTTGATGCCGTGAAAATGTTGCTTGGACCAGTCATGTTTTGTTCACAAACATCTTGCGGAAAATTGGTATTCATATTTCCCAATCTATTAACTGTCGCATCACCAATATTTGTTTCAAACGACATTGGACTACTCGAACTTTTTGGTACATGGGTCGTATTGACATCCATTTTGTAATCGTGATGATTCCAACTATTAGACCCCAAATAAGTCCTATAATTGGTGCTCCCAACAATTGATCCTTTTGAACCAAATAATGGTCCATTATTTGGTACCAGACCATCAATATTTTTTTGTGAAGACAAAAAAGGGTTGGGATAGTGGGGTTTAGCCTGAAGTTGTGGGCGACACAACTGTTGTTGCTCCTGTTGAGTTGAATCAGAAAAAATGTTGTTTATGCTAATTGGTTGAAATTCTCCAACTCTTGGGGTTTGATTTAAAATATTGGTTTGAATATGAGGCATTCTCTCAAGAGCTATATTTTGTGAAGACAAAAAAGGGTTGTGGTAGTGGGGTTCAGCCCAAAGTTGTGGGCGATAGAGCTGTTGCTGTTGCTGTTTAGTTGAACTAGCAAAAATGTTGTTTGTGTTAATTGGTTGAAATTCTTTAAATCTTGGGGTTTGATTTGTTACACTTTTTTGAATATCAGGCATTCTCTCAAGCTCTATAAAGTTATTTTATTGTTCACAACCACTTGGCAATTCTAGACGAATGTATTTTTGCTCTTCTAGAGGTCTCCATTTCTTACTACGATGCATCTAAAAGAAGAGAAAAATTCGAAGGATAGTTTGAACTAGGAATATATTTATCATCACAACTCATTATTATTCAGATGTGGTTGAAATACACTTATTTTTTATAGAAAACATAAATGGTGTTTGGTAGTGGTGAACAATTAAAATCTCTTTTTGAGTTAAAGATTGTCATTAATATTATTTCGTTTAATAATGACTAAAAGAAAATAAAAAATAACAAAGAATAATTTCTATCACTTGGCATACAATAAAAGTTTGTCGCTGATCCTCTTTTCATTTAACTTTTGAGTACTATGAATAGTTACCTGACATTTATCAACCGAGAGATGTAAAATTAATGTTTTTTCTAATTAATTAAGAAAAGTGAAAGTTAAGCAAATACTTTTCGAGCAAGTGTTTGTTGAAAAATATGAGATTTCCCAAGCATTAAATCAAAAATCATTCCAAGCAATATCTTTCCCGATGTCAAACACACATAATTTACAACTTAGCCTTTTTTGAGGAAAGTTACCTGAAGATGGCTTGAAACTTGATTCTTGGTAAGACCTGACACATTCATCTCCTTAACAATGTTTTTTTGGTAAACAACCTACATGTTTCATTAGAATGTAACTTAGATTTAATCAATACTACAATACTCCTTTATCAAGATAATGTATAAGTAAACACAATAATTACTATGCACTAATTCCAAAATACTTGATGCTATATATAAATATGAATTCTTACTATTCATATCGCTTAATAGAAATGAATTGTTGGAAAAAGTAGTTAATAATGAAGTAAACTTACTTTTTCCACCAAGTTGTTGTGTAGCTTTCACAGATTTACAATGAAGATTTGTTGTCCACTTTATACAGTCCTTTCGAGTAACTGTCACAATATTAGCATTTATCTTCCTTTCTCCTTGATTAACCTCTTTTTTGTATTGTCTTCCTCTTTTCCTCCCGAGATTATATTCTCCGTTTGATATGACATTTGTTTCAACCTCATTAGTATATTTTCTTCCTTCCTTAGTATTAATAGACATATTCTTCTCCCCGATTTGTTTTTTATCACCAACAATATTATTGTTACCAATAACATCAAAAATATTCCTCAATCTCTAAATTCTTCTCTCTCTTTCTCTCTTTCTATTTTTTAGTCAATACAATTTGCCACAAGCATTTCAAAATTTCCTTGTCAAGTGGTTTTTTGAAGTAAAGTAAAGCTCCATCAACGAAAACCTTCTTTGCAAAGAGTTCATTATATTCATCACATACAACTGCATAATTATTTTCAATGCTAGCAATTAGAATTGAATTATACTAAACATTTTGTGAATAGTTAATTTTCATGCATATTCACTAAATTTTATGTATTATTACCATTACAAATCAATTGCATATCATATCACTGTGGAAAAAAAAGGATTAACAATGGGTAATTTTTACTGCCAAATGATTAGATATAGTCAATAATGACAGATTACCAAAATAAATTATGTTAGATACATGTGAACTATCTAGCGAAGAATTTCATATATTTTTGGAAGTGTATGTTAAAAAAAAGTAACTAATTTTAATCCACTATAATAATAAAATCTTAAAAGATATCAATGTCATATCTAGTAGAACCTTAAGTGAATAATCAATTTCAAGTATATTGACTGATATAAGTTTTAGAAGATATTCATTATCATATACTAAAAAAATAAGATGCGGTAAAGAATAATTTATGTCGCTAATTAAATAACAAAAAATTATCGTTAATCATATCTAATGATGAATTATTCAAATTTATTTAATTACATACTATTTAAAAACCGATTAACACTGAATTTACAGTTCATGGTTGCTTGTAGTATATTAGTTAATATAATTGCCTTTACACAATAAGAAAATGAAGATCGATTAAATACTTACACAGAGAGACTATATTCAGCGTCATAGCTTGTTTCAAGAGTTTAAAACAAAGTGAATCTGGTGAATGGACATTGATTATCATCACATCAATTTTTTCCTTTCCTTTGGAGAGCACTGACATCCCCACGAGAGCCATATCAACCGTCATAACTGTATAGATTTATGCACTTTGAAAGTTAGTGTATTAAGATCATGAAAAGAATGTTATACACACTCTTACATCATTATTAGGGCCTTTTTATTAAATTTCACTCCTATAGTTAATTACTTTAATTTGTTTGTACAAAAGAATTTCTTATTTTATGCATGTGTACTTCTACACCTACAAAGTAGTTAGCAAAAAGATTCAAGTCAAAATAATTTACATAACTTAGACATAAATAATCAATGAGTATTTACAAAGTCATAATGTCACGACCCAAAATCGAGCCGCGAGTGGCACCCACACTTATCCTACTATGTGAGCGAACCAACCAATCTAAAACCCCAACATATTGAACAAAATACAAAGCGGAAGACTTAAAACTCATTATCCCCAAAATCTGGAAGTCATCATCACAAGAACATCTATCCTCAAGTTACTAATCTAAAAGTATCTAAGGAGCTAAAATAAATAAAAGGCTAGTCCATGCCGGAAGTTCAAGGCATCAAGACATTGAAGAGAAGATCCAGTCCAAGCTAGAAGCATTAGCTCACCCTGAAATCTGGTGTAGTGAAGACTGGCTAGAATTGCTGCTGAGTTGAAGACGACGGTACGTTTGCTGCATTCCCCAAATAACAAAGAAAGAAACAACAAGTAGGGGGTCAGTACAAAACACAAGTACTGAGTAGGTATCATCGGCCAACTCAAAATAGAAAACAGTATATATCAGTTCATATCATAAATCAACTACAATACTCAACATGTAGCAACAAGTACTATAATCATCAATAAGTACTACCAAGTTCATCCATGAGGACTCAAGCCTCAATACCACACTCATTTGGGAAATTAGGTTCATTACATTGAGTATATAAACATCTCTCAAGATTCATTATCTTTCTTCCTCTTGTGTCGGTACGTGACACTCCGATCCCCTAATTCTACGTGTCGGTTCGTGACACCCGATCCCCTAATACTATGTGTCGGAACGTGACACTCCGATCCCCTAATTCTACGTGTCGGTTCGTGACACCCGATCCCCTAATACTATGTGTCGGAACGTGACACTCCGATCCCCTAATTCTACGTGTCGGTTCGTGACACCCGATCCACTAATACTATGTGTCGGAACATGACACTCCGATCCCCTA